>MKYO02032645.1:2725-25104 GCA_002013955.2 Citrus medica | reverse complement strand
TTTTTTTTTTTTTTTTTTTTTTTTTTTTTTTGGGGGGGGGGGGGTTGCCAACCCTAGCACATGAGAAGCATTCCAAGATCCTTCCTGCTTGTTTTGCAGGAAAAGGCAAAACAGGTTCAGCGGATTCGAAGTATATTTCGTCACCAGTTGTCTGTTCCTCTTGCTAACTCAAGTACAACTTTTCTTGCCTACAAGTCTTGGGAGGTCGAACAGGGGGCTGTTCTTGATATTGAATCTAGTAATCTAGACGGAATTTCTTCTAATGTTGCCTCAGCATACCAAAAGGCATTGGAGATGTGTAATGCACGAGCTCATCTTGAAGAGCTGATTTCAGGCAGGATTTATCTGACTCAGAGAAATTTCAGCAATACATGGTAGATGACTTTACTATCATCATTTGATAGCTTTTTATAATAAGTAAAATCTAGCTGTAAAAATTTATTAATTTCAACTTTTTTTTGGTGGATTTCTTCTTATGGCATTATTATTTTGCTTTTTTGTAGCTAACAATTAATATCTGCACTTCAAATATTATCTATTGTTTCTTAGCAAATAATAGTAATAATAATAAGTAATAAATAATTAATATCTGCATTCTCAAAAAAAAAAATAATGTCTGCTCTTTTTACTCTTGGGGGGGGGGGCATTCAGTGTCATTATCTTCCTTCTTCTCCTTTTTCTATTTTGTGCTTTCAAGTTTAATATTATTATATTAATCTGTTATTGTTGTAGATATACTTGAAGTATGAGCAATCTTCTGGAGATCCTGGTAGAGTTCAACTTCTTTATGAACGTGCTATTACCGACTTTCCTGTATCAAGTGATCTCTGGCTTGATTATACTCGTTATCTTGACAAAACATTAAAGGTTTATCCTTCTATTTTCTATTTTACTTCTTCTGTTGCAGCTATTTGTATACTAATCGACTCTCCTCTTCAGGTAGGTAATGTTGTGAGAGATGTTTATTCCAGGGCTACAAAAAATTGTCCCCGGGTAGGAAAAATTTGGGTACGATCTTTGCTTTCTCTGGAACATGGCCGTGTTTCCGAGGAGGAGATATCCACTGTAGGTTTAATTGTTACCCTTCATTCTGAGCTTAATCAATTTTCCTGAATGTAATTGATTTTGATTGTTTGAAGTTAAAGAAATGATTGTCTTCAAAGTTTGTGCTCATAAACGAGTAACCTCTCTGTCTTTATGATACCAGTTAAATTTGTTAGCTTTCTAGGATTTGGAGGGTGTAAATGTCCATAAACAACAATGTCTTCTCTTCCTTACAGCGTGCATCAGATTACTTGTCAGAACAGATGAAGAGTACCAACGGTTTGCTGCATTTGTATGCTTATTGGGCGCGTCTTGAACAAAGTATGGGAAAAGATACGGTTTCAGCTCGTAGTGTCTGGGAGAGGCTACTTAAGATCAGGTTCAACAATTTTAATTTTTGCCAGTGCATACATAGCATAATTTCTTTATATCTATATATATTTTCAGATAACTTATGCTTCTCTTAATGCAGTGGTACAATGTTGGAAGCCTGGCAAAGTTATATATCTATGGAAATTGAATTGGGTCATATTAATGAAGCAAGATCCATCTACAAGAGATGCTACAGTAAAAGATTTACAAGAACAGGTTCAGAGGTAAATTTCCTTCGTCCAGCTTCTTTAATTAATTTTAACTGCTTGACAACGTGCCTTGTTGTTTCCATCTTGTTTGTTTAATTGGTCTTATTTGTAAACACCTGAAATCATACATCTTAATTTCTGATAATTAGATGTTATTTTAGATATCTGTATCTGTTAACGTTCTTTCAAGTCTAATTCCAATGCATATTTAGTTAAACTGCTCTTTACTGCATTTTGGATTAGTTAATGTCTTCCTTTCCTAAAAAACAGAATCATTCAGGACATATGCCATGCTTGGCTGTGATTTTAACGGGAATTTTGTAATAAAATTTTTAATGAATTTATGGGTTTGTTGAGCAAAATTATGGGTTCATATAGACTCACCCATAAATTGAACCCTTATTTTATGTTGATGCATAACTTAACTTAACAAAAATAATGTTCAAATTGTCACAAAATTTGAAAAAAAAAAATCATACAGTTAATTTTTCTTCTACTTTACTCCATTATTCAATGGGCATATAATAAATTAGGAGAGGGGAGAAATAAAGGGGAAAATTAGAGTGATTGTCGCAATGATACACTGATACAAATGCTTATGTATGTGTAGTGTGTGTGTGTGTTGGGGGGGGGGTTCTTTAATTTAACCAAAAATAAATGCATTTATTTGTATTTTTAATCAAAATTGAGGGATACAAACAAAATTTTTACCACTCCAGAGTCTAGACATGTATCATTATCTCTTTTAAAAAAAAAAACCATTAGTAGCTGAAAGAGAGAAACAAATTAAGATGGAACCCAAAGAGAAAACCCTAGCAACAATCCCAAAAGAAGAAGAAGATGGAGACATCGCCATGCCCGACGTTAAGAACAACCCTAAACCAACAACAAAAGCAACTCTTCGGACTCGAGCGATGCCTCTGACTCGGACTCTGACTCTGACTCAGAAGATGAAGCAGAACAGAACATGGAGCTTCAAACTCTATAGTATCAGCTATCCAATGAACCCTCCAATTACTACACCCATGTTCAAGTAACTTCAATACACATATTTATTGAGTGATTTTGTGGATAATCGTTTGTTTGTTCTTTCTTGGGTTGCGATAAAAATGGTTTTTATTTTATTTTTCTTTTTCATTAAATAAAGGTTTTGAGAAAAATGGGTGAGATAGAGAAGTTGAGACAAGGTAGGGAAGCCATGAATGAGATTTTTCCATTGACTCCTGCTATGTGACAAGAATGGGCGAGTGATGAAGCCTCTATTTCAACTGGGTATCTGTCATTTCCTATTGCAATGGTTTTTGATTTTGTGAACAAATGTTTTTTTGCTTAAGAGATATAGATGTTTATGTTAGTTATTTGCTAATGTAAAAAGGAACAAAACCTGCTTAAAAGGTATTAAAGAAAGAAAAAAGGAACCAATTTGAAGGGGATACTTATAGTGGGAGTTCTACTTTGGGGTTTAATTGATGGAAAGAAGAAATAGCTTATATGTTTACAGAATTAGACATTTGATCGCTGAGTTAGTTGAGGAAGATGTTTAATCACAATGTCTGATGTTGTTTCTGTTGGCCTGAGCTAGTTGTTAAGATTTCATACTTTCATTCAACAATGCAATAGACTTTGGTTGGGTCCACCGTAGTTGGGTGTTCTGAGGAATCAATGAGTGTCTTGAGAAAACTTGGGCGGAGTGCTGGTCATTTTCAGGATTCAGTTTCCAAGAAAACAAAAACGAAGTCAATAGTTGTAGTTGAAATTAATTAATGTTTTTATCTTTTTCATTGAGCCCAGTGAGCTTTTATTTTTACTTTGTTCGCTTTTGTTTCTTTCCCTTCTTTTCCTACTGTTTCTTGACAATCAAACAGATCAGGATTAAGTGTTTACTTTTGGTGTAATTATTCACTCTAACTCGAATAATACTTAAGGTTTAGTGCTAAAAAGTAGGAAGTGAATTAATATCTGAAGCTGACTTAGGAGTGGAATGAATGTTACCAAAAATATACTATATGGTAGATAGAATTTGCGTTTTAGGTAAGACTAAAATAATTACAGCTGTTAATTTATTTCAATAAGTTCGTACATCATTCAATAATAAGTCCAAGATTTTAATGGTTTTGTTTCCTGAAAATTTGTCATGAGTGCATGAACAAAGTTCTATGGATGAACTTCTCCTAGTTAATTTTAGTTCAATGTCGCAGTTCCTCATATTAACTGTATAAAACACTAATCTTGCTCTTTACTTTGAAGCATTTTAATAATTGATGCTAATTCCTTAGCCATTTTATTCATCTTGTGCATAAATTATGCAATCAATAAGCCAACTCAACTTTCATCTTTATTTAGTGCAAATTTTGCAAGGCCACTAGGAGGTTTTTGTATGTCTCATGCTAACATGGTCGCCATGGTTTCACTATGTAAATTTTCCCTACTGAAATTCATGATCCATCGTATACCACTGATGAAGCTGTTTCTGGGGCTTTAAAAGCACCAAATTTTAGTTTTATCCTTTCTAGCTTATTAACCTGTCCGCATCTGCATTATTATCTTTCCTGTCATACGAAAGTTTCATTTATCATCTTCCCAACAAAAACATCGATAGGTTATTGTTGACTTTTTTTTTTTTTCCCTTTAGATTCATGCCAGATTATGGTTGCTGGATTTTCTGCTTTGACACTTTATTGTTTCTAAGTATAGGATACCAAGGGAGGAAAAAAATTGACACTGATGGTCATCCCCAGCATTTTTATCCCAGGAGACTGGTCAATTCACTTTCTATGAAGGACTAAATAGAATTCCAGACTCGATTTTGAAGGTCAAAGCTGTGGCTGAGCTTGGTTGTGGAAATGGATGGATAACCATTGCCGTAGCTGAGAAGTGGTTGCCTTTGAAGTTTTGTTGGTTTGTCGTCCTTATGCCATGTGAGAGCTTTTGTTTCCTTCCTTACCAGTGCCTTCAGGGGCTCCATCATGATTTCTCTCATCATTTTCTATCTCTGTGTTTTGCAAGGCCATTTGATATTTATAACAGCGTTGGCACCAGGTTATGGTGATTTAATGCACTCCTATTAGGAAAAATTACATAATTATCAACTCTGTCCTTGTCCAAAAGTCTTTGTTGGAGTATGTTGAAAATATAACCTTGTAGCAGTTCTTATATGCTGTCTGAATATCGTTTTGCAGTCTATGGCCTTGATATTAATCCCAGAGCAATAAAGATCTCTTGGATACAATTGTACTTAAATGCATTAGATGAATCTTTTTCTAAGCTTTTCCGTCACTGTCACTGCAAAAGGTCTTTTGTATTGATGGTTATCTGTGGGGCCAGGAAAGAAGGTCAGCCCGTCTATGATGCGGTGAAGAAAACCTTACTGGATAGGGTGGAGTTTGATGAATCTGATCTCCTAGCGTATTGTTGACATCATGACATTCAACTTGAATGACTAGTGGGGTGCAGACCTCAGGTACTCTCACTTTCTGCAACTCATGATATTTCTAGGGATTAAATTTTGGTGAAGTTTGTTTACCCAACATCAAGTTGGAATTTTAGTGTGCCCACATGGATTACTTTTAACTCTTAGTTTAACTTATTCTGTTTTCTCCATGCAGGTTCTCAACTCCAATTCCAATGCAATGTTGAAAATAATCACTGAAAATGCAAGCGAGGAATTTCTGTATTCATTGAGTAACTATTGTGGACTGCAGGTTGGGGGATATTCTAAATAATTTAATTTTGATGCGCAATTGCAAATTTCCAGGAAGTTAGCACTTACAGGCTTCTTCTGGTTTCACTTATTTCTAAGCATTCTTGCTATAACTTTGGTTTGAAGCTTGCATACCTGAGGTAAGGTTGATGTCTTTAGTTGGTCAATATCAATTGGGAAATATAGCAAACCAGTGAAGACAGTGGGAAAAGGATAATGTGAGTTTGACAGATGCTGAGAGGAGATAGGGAAACTTGATCTGAAAGTTTTTTTTTTTTCTTAACGTGTAACCTCTTCACAATGCCATTGATTCCCATAGTTCATGTTGCTAGGTGAACTTAACAACAACCATCTGTTATGCCTTGTGGATAACTGAGAAAGTTTATTGATTTTGACAGATTGCTTTTTGAAATAGAGTGCAAGTAGATTGACTAATAATGAACATACTGTATCAAGTTGTTACATTTGAACATGTTAAGGTCATATGAAGCATACTTGTTGTAACTTTTTTTTTTTTGGCCCTCCCCATTTCCCTGTATGGAGGGTTTCATGGAGGATCAGTTTGGCTCAGGTCTAATTGCAGGAGCAGTTGAGGAAGGAATTACTGTTATCAAAATAAAGATTCATCTCACTCACTAGCCAGTTGAGCAGCTCGTCACTAGTCGAATTCATTGCCGATTGCGGCCCGTATCCATTGCCCATCACTGTTTGGATTCGTCGGTTCTATCATGTTGGTTCAGTAGCTCATCGCCGCTGTCATGGTCGGCCTCTTTGTTGTCATTGAAGAACCAATCGATAAATATGATGATAATTTTTTTTGACAATAATTAGGATGATTGATGATGATGATTACCATTGTTTTGTTTTTTTGAAGGATTACCATTGTTGATGATTAATATTATTGATGATGATTTTTTATGACAATAATTTTGATGATGATGATGTAATTGCGATGAGATAATGAAGATGAAACTGAATTGTGATGTTGATAATGAAATCGGCGGAAGGAAGAAGATAATTGCGGTGATGATGATGATGCTGATGGAGAAGAAGAAATTGACATGATTGATGACGAAGTAAGGAGGAATTTATAAAACAGAGTGAAAAAGAAAAAAGAGAAGAAGAGGATAAAAAGAACAAATAAAAAAATAAAAAAGGAAAAAACAGGAGAGAAAATAATAATAAAAACAAAAAAGGAAAATAATAAGTATTGTTATTATTATTATAAAATAAGTTAAATATTATTATTATTATTATTATTATTAATAATTTTCTTAATAACCATAATCATATAATAGATAATAAAAATAATGGTAATAATGAATTACGGGTATTTTAATAATTTAAATAATTCATTGTGATTTTAAGATAAAGTAAATATATTAATAGTAATAAAGTTTATTATAAATTGTTATAGTCGAAGTAAATAATTTATTTTAATTCTCATTTCACATTTAGATTCTAGCCTATTCTGATTATTGATTAGTCAACATATCATAGAGTCGTTGTAATATGCGATTCTATTCTTTTACGTGAGATTAGTTTTTTTCTTTTGACAAAAAATTGGGAGATGGGAAAACTCATCCATTGAATACAAATTTTGAACTTTGTTATTATTCAAAGTAAGATAACTGTGCAAACAAAATGAATTCATATCAGCGAAACTGTGTCTAGCTACAATGCAGGTGCCATTTGTACTTGATTAAATACATACAAAATTAAATCACCCGAACCTCTGTTTTCTTTATTTTCCAACTTGAAAAAAAGGCAGAATTGATGGTATCGTGGTTCCTTATTTAATTTTTAGTTTCGAAATCATGTAGATTTTTAGTTTCGAAATTCATTTCAGAAAATCTGTTCTGTTCAACAGGTTAAAGTAGATTATCAACTAAACTCTACCCACATACTTGCGTACAATTAGAGCACAATGTCAACAAAGGAGCACATCTTTCGGAAGATAATTGAAGACTTGTTTGGCAATTTGAAGATTACATCTTAGCTCTGCCATTGGAAGTAAGCAACTCAGCTGCCCAAAGACCGCCATGCCATCAAGACAATACCTAGATACAACATCAATAATAATAACATCAAGGATTACATAGAGGCCGTCACGCATTACACCCACCCCAGTAAGAAACTAATTAATACCGTCCTGACTCCTCTGTTTTAAAAGAAATTTACACACCCATGCAGTAGGAATAATTAATTTATTTATACAGTTCAGTACTCATTCGTCCTCTGTTTCAAATCCAAATCCACTGCTCGACCATTTACTATGACGTAAGGTATATGGATTAATTAACAAGTGCCGATATTGTCCTCCATCCTTTTGTGTACCTTTCTTCTGGCAAGGCCTTTTCTGGAAAGTATTTGAGCTCCAGACAATTACAGAATTTCAATTTGCTGAGGTTTTGATGATCAGCAATTGAAGAAGACAAGCGTTAATAATTATGAAGAACTGGTGTAATTTATATCATGTAGGAAGCCCTTCAGTTACTTCTTTGACTGTGCCCAAACTCTTTTAAGGGCTAATATCAAAATTTCGTGATATTGTGCCTAAAGAGCTTCATACCTCATTGTAACTCTTACTAAAAGTTGATGGGTCCAAATATCCAATAACTGATAAATTATGTTAAGAAATAGAAATATTAATAGTACTGATACAGACGCATGGAAGTCCCCCATTTTGAGTTTATGCTAGTGCTTGTCTGCTTGACAAACAGGACAGAGGTGGACTAAGCATCATTGGATAACTTGGGGGAAAAGTATTGTCCGGCAAAAAGAATCCATCGTTATGTGCCGCTTCCTATTTAATTACATTTATCTAACATTTAAAAGATGGAGGTAGAAATTAAAACTCAGTTTTTCAGATATGGCTTATATACAATGCAAGTATCAACATTTAATTAGAGTTCACATATGTACATGCGTCTAGTTCTTATTGAGAGATAAACCAATCATAAATACTCAGGTGTTTCTAAATGATTGAATAATGATATTATTGTTATTTATAAATTTATAAGGATAAATAACTGATAGTCCATCATAAATACCGAAAAGGGTCCCCAACATAACTTGAACAACTTTACTTGCGTTTGCTTATTGAATAATGTTACAAAAAAGAAATACATGTCAGAAGGTTGATAGTATATTGGAGTGTTTTTTTGTACTTGAATGATAATGAATGAAGGGATGTTAATTTACTTTAAATAGAAACTGTTGATGCCGAAATCTGGATAAGTTGGTCAGATCTCAGATCCCTGCATCATCATTAAATTTGTTTGGTGGGAAGCTGATGATTAGTTAGCACCATGAGCAGATTTTCTATGAGCAGACGATCCATGAGCAGAGAACTCATGAGCAGACAATCTATGAGCAGATAACCCGTGAGCAGACGATCCATGAGCAGATAACCTGTGAGCAGACGATCCATGAGCAGATAACCTGTGAGCATGTGAACACAACCAACAGTCAGGAGGTGCCGGAAGTTTTTCCGGCGAGAACCCTCCGACGCTCAAGTCAGAGATTCGGGTCTTACTTGGAAAAACTCATACCACAATTCATGTGGCTTAATTATGATTGCTTTAAACAAAAAGCTTTTAAGTAAATTTAAAGGAAAAGAATTGAAAATAATCAATCTTCAAGAAATCACAGGTGAAAGAGAAATTTCTCTGTGGTAGAGAGAGAAAAAGGTCCCATGGGTTCAGTTGCTTAGAGAGAGCGAGAGAGAAAGAGAGACCCTGAAGAATCCCCTTCCTCGGGTTTTTATAGGAAACTATAGCAGTTTTTCTCCTCTCCCCTAGAATTCTCAAGAAAACTACTAATTTTCAGCCCACTAAGAATATGGTCCCTAATATTTCGGAGAAAATATTTTGACTGAATCGTGCTTTCTGGTAACTTCCTGGTCGAGGTGACCAATAACATTCTGGTCGAGGTGATGTGCTCGAGGTCACCACATATTATTCTGGTCGAGGTGACCAATAATATCCTGGTCGAGGTGATGTGCTCGAGGTCACCACATATTATCCTGGTAGAGTTGACCAATAACATCCTGGTCGAGATGATCTGCTCGAGGTCATCACATATTTTTCTGGTCGAGGTGACCAATAATATCCTAGTCGAGGTGATGTGCTCGAGGTCACCACATATTATCCTGGTCGAGATGATCTGCTCAACCATTTGCTCACTTTTACTTTGAGGAGAGCACGATAATGTATGAGCAAACACCTTTATCTTGGTCACCCTATTTCATTCCCTAAACAGAAACCTTCCTAAAAGGAATTGAAATGCTCTATAACATACCAAATACTACCTTAATCAAAATTTAGTTGACAAAATTTAAAAAAATGGAACAATTAACCCTAATTAAATAATTGTCTTACAACACCAAACTCCTTTTTTTTTTTTATTAAGGCATCACCAAACTCCGTAAAGCATAAAATATAATAGGCAAGTTTGAGTTAAAAAAAAAATGAAGTTAGGAAAATGACTTGCATATTGTCTTTGATGAGCACAGAATTCTCTTAGAAAAGAAAAAAAAAACTCAATTATTTTTGTGATTTTTTTTGTAAATTCAGGTCATTTACTAGTCTTTTAGGTTTTGTTGTATCAATTTTTTGGTACGTGTTTATCTTGCTTTTGTTCTTTTATGATGCAAGATTCCTTGTATATGTTAAGAAACGGAGTGAATCCCAATCTTAAAATATAGAGAAATGAAATGCAATATGATTTTTCATGAATAAAATGATTTAATTTATTTTTGTTGATAGTGAGTCTTTTTTGGGAATCCATAAGTTCACATTTGCACAGACGTCTGTTGCCTGCCAGCCCTTTCATTGTTTTATATTTCCAAAATATCTATTAGAGTCTCCAAAACATCATTAAGTAAAATGTGCCAATTAGTAAGAGCCAGCTTCTTTCCTCTGTTTTCTTGCGTATGCTGCATTCAAGTATCACTGAAAATTTTAATTATACCATCAACAGCTGCAGGAAAATCATATACATTCTATCAACACCTGCATGTTGCAATCCTCAATGACTGCCAAATCTTCATACCATGAATATCAAGTGCAACGGCCACGGCAACAGAGAAAATATGCCTACATGACTACGTTAATGCTACTGGCGTGGATGGTACCATCACCATGATGATATGAGATTAAATACATTTCATAATTTTATAAAATTTCATATGGAAGATGTAATTGATTTGAGTTGGTTTAACATAGAAAGAAAGAATAATAAGGAATGATATCGATGTGGCGTGTAATGAGAATTGATAGAGAACAAATATTGATCATGTAATAATGAAATATTTAGTTACTGAAAAATATTTGGCAATAAAATGATGCTATAAAAATTTAGCATTGTTTGCAAGAAAATAGTTTGACAATTAAAAGAGATATATATGCAATGCTTTGAGTTTATTTTATCACTTCACTAACCATTTTGTAACGATATATTCAATAGAAGTTGAATTAATTATGATCTAAGACTTTAGAGAATGTTGAAAAATGATTTGATTCTGTATACAAACAATATTAGAGATGAGATATGTCAAAATCAATTACAATAATGATAATAAGAACATAATCTGTAAACTTTATAAATACATATAATATAAATTTAGTTTCAAATTAGGAAATTATGAATTTGTATAGTAAAAGAGTCCAATAGAAAAATATAAAATTTTTTAAAAGAGATTTGCTTAGGGAACAACTTTGGCTTGATTTAGTTTGTGAAGACTCAAGTAATTGAATGCAACGCAATTGAAGGAAATACAAACTTCTGATTTTGACAAAGTAATCGCTAAAATGTTAAAAATGCGGAGCAAATAAATAGAGTAACACAGAGCAAATATTTACCATTATACATATATTTTTTATTTCTTTCAAAAATGAATGTTGCGATTTTTTTGTAGACAAAAAAGAAGCACTGTCTCCTATTACTACTGTAGCACGAGTCTATTTATCAAATAAATTCAGCGATGAGAAACCTTACCCATTGAATACCAACTTTGAATTTTATTATTATTCAAACTTAGAAAACTGCAGAAACAAACTGCTGCTTTCATAGCACCAGTTAAACTGTGTCTAGCTACCATGCTGGTTCTATTTTTACTTTATTAAATATATACTGAATTAAATCACCTGAGCCTCTAGTCTCACTAGTTTCCAACCTGAAATTAAAAAGCAGGATTGATGGTATTGGAATTCCTTATTTAATTTTGCTGTACTCATGGGGAATCATGGTCTTCCACTTTTACGTCTATTTTATGGCCATCCCCACTCAGTAGCTTGGTCACACACAACATGCACACACACACACATATATATATATTGTGTGTGGGTATTGGGATGGCACAGGCCCTAAAAGATAAAGCTGAACATCAATTCCAAATCTAAAGTGAAAAACAGAATCTATGTTTTGATGTCTTTGTTTGTATGACGTCTGTTGCCTGCCAGCCCTTTCATTGTTTTATATTTCCAAAATATCTATTAGAGTCTCCAAAACATCATTAAGTAAAATGTGCCAATTAGTAAGAGCCAGCTTCTTTCCTCTGTTTTCTTGCGTATGCTGCATTCAAGTATCACTGAAAATTTTAATTATACCATCAACAGCTGCAGGAAAATCATATACATTCTATCAACACCTGCATGTTGCAATCCTCAATGACTGCCAAATCTTCATACCATGAATATCAAGTGCAACGGCCACGGCAACAGAGAAAATATGCCTACATGACTACGTTAATGCTACTGGCGTGGATGGTACCATCACCATGATGATATGAGATTAAATACATTTCATAATTTTATAAAATTTCATATGGAAGATGTAATTGATTTGAGTTGGTTTAACATAGAAAGAAAGAATAATAAGGAATGATATCGATGTGGCGTGTAATGAGAATTGATAGAGAACAAATATTGATCATGTAATAATGAAATATTTAGTTACTGAAAAATATTTGGCAATAAAATGATGCTATAAAAATTTAGCATTGTTTGCAAGAAAATAGTTTGACAATTAAAAGAGATATATATGCAATGCTTTGAGTTTATTTTATCACTTCACTAACCATTTTGTAACGATATATTCAATAGAAGTTGAATTAATTATGATCTAAGACTTTAGAGAATGTTGAAAAATGATTTGATTCTGTATACAAACAATATTAGAGATGAGATATGTCAAAATCAATTACAATAATGATAATAAGAACATAATCTGTAAACTTTATAAATACATATAATATAAATTTAGTTTCAAATTAGGAAATTATGAATTTGTATAGTAAAAGAGTCCAATAGAAAAATATAAAATTTTTTAAAAGAGATTTGCTTAGGGAACAACTTTGGCTTGATTTAGTTTGTGAAGACTCAAGTAATTGAATGCAACGCAATTGAAGGAAATACAAACTTCTGATTTTGACAAAGTAATCGCTAAAATGTTAAAAATGCGGAGCAAATAAATAGAGTAACACAGAGCAAATATTTACCATTATACATATATTTTTTATTTCTTTCAAAAATGAATGTTGCGATTTTTTTGTAGACAAAAAAGAAGCACTGTCTCCTATTACTACTGTAGCACGAGTCTATTTATCAAATAAATTCAGCGATGAGAAACCTTACCCATTGAATACCAACTTTGAATTTTATTATTATTCAAACTTAGAAAACTGCAGAAACAAACTGCTGCTTTCATAGCACCAGTTAAACTGTGTCTAGCTACCATGCTGGTTCTATTTTTACTTTATTAAATATATACTGAATTAAATCACCTGAGCCTCTAGTCTCACTAGTTTCCAACCTGAAATTAAAAAGCAGGATTGATGGTATTGGAATTCCTTATTTAATTTTGCTGTACTCATGGGGAATCATGGTCTTCCACTTTTACGTCTATTTTATGGCCATCCCCACTCAGTAGCTTGGTCACACACAACATGCACACACACACACATATATATATATTGTGTGTGGGTATTGGGATGGCACAGGCCCTAAAAGATAAAGCTGAACATCAATTCCAAATCTAAAGTGAAAAACAGAATCTATGTTTTGATGTCTTTGTTTGTAAGCTCAAACAATTCATAGTATAGAAAATGCATGATAGAACACAGAACTCATATTTTAGCAATAATCCTCAGCTCACCGGCCCTTAGTTAAGAATGGCAGTTCTTATTAGTCAAAGAATCAAATTGACTTTTAGTTGTATATAAGTAGCGCATCAAATCAACAAATAATCGAAGACTTGCTTGGCTATTGAACCATACGATGGCAATTCGTGATCTACAACTTAGCTCTGGTATTCGAAGTAAGCAACTCAGCATTCCAAAGACTGCCGGGCCATCAACACAATACTACCAAGATACAAGATCGATAATAATAACATCAAGAATTACACTGACGCTCTCGAAATAAGGTATACGAAATTTTAATTGTGTATGTACAAACTAACTTTATCACTTCTTTCATATTAATACTCATAAATTTCATATACAGTAGTTAATTTTTCTTCTTCTTTACTCCAGGATCCAGCTCCATATCCCTCGTTTTTGTCGTTATTCTGCTCCGCTGTTAGATTTTAATTACGTTGATCTAACGGTTGGGATTTGTAAATGAATAACGAAGTGGTGTTTTTGGCTACCGTCTGAACCCATTGCATCTAATTGGTTTTGTGATTTTTTGCTTTCTTCTCTGTAACGCTTGACTGGTTCTGGAAATATCGACCATCGACAGCAAATCTGGAGCTTGTATTATTTTTCATTAAAATAAGTTTCCACCACCATACCAGTATATGGATTTCCGAATTAATTATTAAAAGAAGCAAACAATACTGAGAATATATTAATTATTAATTTATATAATAATATGTTTCCTTCAAAGTATAATATTTGAATTTGAAATGACTTTTTTTAAAAAAATTAATATCACAGTAATAGTCACGATGCAATTGGTTTGATTTAAAAAAAAAATGGAAAAATAGACAAATAATGAAGACACAATTTAAGGAGAGCCAATAAACAGGGGAAAGTGAATTGCGTACTGTCCTCGAGCTCTCAATTCTCCAACATTCTCAAATTTCTATGTACATTTTCGTAAATTCATGTCATATACGAACCAGATAGAGTATTTTGGGTTTTGTTACATCGGTTCTTTGGTGTTTATCTTGTTTTATTACCTTATGATGCAAGATTCCTGGTAGCGGTACACCTCGAATAAAATTTTTTTTTTTTTTGGTGTTGTTATTAGCAAAAATTGTTATTAATTAATGAACCCATCGAGATATTGGTTTCATTTGTAACAACTTGCTAATTGCTTAATACATTTTTGTAATTCTCGTCATGAAGTCACGAAGAACTTGCAAATAAAATCATAGATGTGGTACATTGTGATGTGATAAATCTAATTCAAATCTAAACTAAGAGATGATTCATATACAGGTACATATAGAATAAAGATATTTAAACATAAGCATTCAATTTTATGATACATCTAATAGTCATTGGCTTATTGCTATTAAAGGAAGTGAATATAAATAGATGTAGAAAGTCAGAAATATGAATGAGTGGACTTGATGATTTCTCGAATAGAAAATTAAAGTAATATCATTTTTAATAAATGTGAGATGATTTATACTCCAAAATTTATTTTGAACACTTATATTTTTATTACAAAAAATCTCACAGTTCAAGTTATTAATATGGACAATTCAATATAAGTAAACATAATAATAATACTTTTGAAACCTATCTAACTATAGTGCGCACGCACCCATATAAAGCTTAAGCCATAAAACGTTCTTCCTCAACAAAAAAACTAATTCATTATTTAAAAGCATAGATTAACAAATTTGTACACACAGATTCTATGGTTCTAATGTCTTTGGCTTTAATTTTTCACTTCTCCACCAAAGGAGGTTCTACAGCAGAAAAACAAATATAAAATGTGATACGTGTGTAGAAGATATATACTCATCATAACAATAACTGATAAATTGTGTTAAGAAATAAAAATATTAGTAGTGATGACATGAAAGAAGTCTGTTGTCTTGAGTTTGACTAAAAATAATTTAAAATAATTTAAAATAATCGATCAAGCGAAATTCCTTAAGAGATGAACTAGGTTGGGAAGGCAGAGCAGCCTCTCTTCTTTTTACTATAATGCTAAGAATTGACTTCAATTGGGAAGTCAGGCCAATTGAAGAAGCTCCCCTGTTTTTCCACTGAAACATAATCCGAACAATTTATAATTAAATAAATCATTCAAAATCTCCTTTAATCGAACCCCCACTTCTGTGGTTTAATGAAATATTAACGTTCAGCTCCTGAAGTTGCCATTTTATGTATTGAAAAAGAAGATAATACAAGAAACTGAAAATTATCATCTAGCTAACGCAAGTCCACTAGTTTCATTTGTGTCCATCACTAAAAAGTAGAGTTACTTAATTGAATAGTGTCACATTACATCACATAAAGTCACTCAATTTTCATTGCCATATGTAGCTCAAAATTGCATGAACATTGAACTTTCAATTAACTTATACTGATTAATTAATACGACCATCAGTTCTTTGTACCCAGCAACATCCATCAATAAGAGTAAAATCTCCATTGATTTCATAAATAAAAAATGAATAAGTTACAAAGACAATATTTGACAATCACGAAAACAACTATAATTCACTTCAATAAACAACATAACAGATACATTATCAATATTGCAAGTCTTTTTATGATTTAATTAAAAGAGAAAATATGAAGGACATATTTTATATAATTGAATGTTCTCCTTGATAATTAGACAAAATAACACCAATCTAACTACCTAATTCAATCATCATAATGATTCAATTTTCATTTTTTAACATAGAGTTGCAAAGTGTGGCAGGATAGCAAAAACTGCGAATGGTCATTCCCAACACGAACCCCTATGGCTGTTTTCCTTTAATTTTCTTCTTTGAATTCTCCTTTTATTAATCATTAGAAAAACTCCCTTTTTTAAAATCATGTGTTATAAACATTTACATGGTTAATGTCATCGAAATCAAATGGTTGTTATCTACGAAAAGAGAATTGCTAGAAATTTTGTTAGTCCCATTGCAACAATATATTATTATAAATTGCATTGTTTTCCATATAACAAATATAATAAAATCTCAATAAATTAATAGTTTTGGGAACCATAAAAAAATTTATTAAAATTTAACAAATATCAATTAATCAATAAATTAATAAATTATTAATTTATGAAAATATTCATTATTTTAGAAAAACATGATCACGTTTTTAGTATTGATTTACCTTGAGTTAGTATCTATTGTGTTTTATTTCTCTCTATTAGTTTTCTCTTGGGAAGATATTTTAAGAGTTAGCTGTTTTGTATTAACAGTAATAAAATTATTGTATGGTTTGTTTTTCCATGTTAAAGATCGATTAGTCCTCTGCTTCTCCTCAGCGTCATCGAGCAGCGCCTGAATCATCAACAGCGTGCTCTTCCACTTCATGAGTGCTTAAGGTCTGCTGGTATCTGTTTCCCAGGATATAACGGGTACGAACTTCCAGTCAAGCACAGGCTGAAAATTCCGGCGAACCACAACAGCGAACTCGATCAGGAAAATAAACGAAGAAGGAAGGAAAAAATAACAAGTGCTCTTGGTGCTAATTTTTGAGTCTTCAAAAACAGAAGAGGAAGTGCCTTTTTATAGCCATGTGAGGATGTAACAGCAGCTCTGTATTGAATTTTCGAATTCAATTTATGTTATTAATTTGCTGTAACAGCCATTGAATTTAAACAATTCAATTCAAAAATTGAATTACATAACAGCAAGAAATAATTGTAAAGCTGTTACCACTTGTTTGAATTAAAAAACGTGTGAAACTGTTACACAAAAAATTCAAAAGGAATTAAAAACGTGCCTAGCTTGCATGGATGATTTTGGGCTGACATTCGTGTACGCAGGACACGCGGGCGCACACGAGTTCAACCAAATCGATCTTGGATTCGCACCCCCCCTTGCGTACGCGCGTGTGCAGAGAGCCTCTATCCTTATAATTCTTACTCATGCATGGTTAAGTGTTTATATTTAAACACTAATTCCTAGGCTTCTTTTTCCCATGTGGGATAAGCCTCATTTCCTTTCAAATTTCCAACTTCAAGGGTGAACTTTGAGAGACAATTTCTCATTCACCCAAGCACCATTTTGAGAAAATAAGATTATACTTTTGAAGTATGAACGGAGTAGAATCCGAATCTCACAATATTTCCCACTTGATTTAAGTGGGACCAACTTAAAATGTGCCCTCAAAATAGCATGTTATGCTATTTTTTAAACAATCCCCCACATGAATGAAAATTGACAGTAAAAACAGGAAAACCGCTAAATTTTGACATCAAAACTATTTTTGACTTTTAATGATAGAGTTTATTGGATTGATACCTAGCACATGATAGGTAGGTGTTATCCTTTGAACCTTCCCTTGTAATAGTATAATTACTTTACTAGCTGATCAGTAGACGCGATGTCTTTGAACTGTTCTACCATTAGTGTAAACGATCATATACTACACATAGGTAGTAAGAGTTTTGGCCTTGAACATCTGCCTGGTTCTGCAAGAGTTTCTAAGAGCTGAACCCTTTATAGTTCCCTTTGAAACGGCCCCACTTCTCTCTCACATAGGTGATATCTTAATTAAGAGTAACTTGCATTACTCCGCTTGAATTTTCGACGCATAAGAATCATTAAGAGCCTAGCTCAACCTTATTCCCCACGGGCATCACTGTTTCATCGTAGGAATGATCAATGAGGTAATCCTCTTAAGAGAATGACCCCACAGTGATCCATCTTTAGTCTTCAACAAATAGGTTGTCCAATTGAACCTAGATCTTGGGATCTCCAGTCTACTAGGTTAGGTTTTCCTTTGTTATTGACTAATCAATCTATATGATTTAATCTCATTCCCCTCGATGATTTTTCTACTAGCTCTCTATTTAACCCTTTGGTTAGTGGATCCGCTATGTTAGCATTTGACCTTACATAGTCAATAGAAATAACTCCAGTAGAAATAAGTTGTCTAATAGTATTATGTCTACAACGTATGTGTCTAGACTTACCATTATACATATTGCTTTGTGCCCTACCGATAGCTGATTGACTATCGCAATATATACAAATCGTAGGCACAGGCTTTGGCCATTTTGGAATACCTTCTAAAAAATTACGTAGCCATTCTGCTTCTTCACCACATTTATCTAATGCAATGAATTCAGATTCCATTGTAGATCTAGCAATTACTGTCTGTTTAGAAGATCTTCATGATACAGCTGCACCTGCTAGTGTAAACACATAGCCGCTAGTAGATTTTGAATCTTTTACATATGATATCCAGTGAGCATCACTAAAGCCTTCTAATACTTCTGAATACCTAGTATAGTGCAATCCATAATTACGAGTGTATCGAAGATACCTAAGTACTCTTACGATAGCTTTCTAGTGATTAGTTCCTGGATTACTCATATATCTACTAAGTTTGCTTACTGTATAAGCTAGATCTGGTCTGGTACAATTTGTTAAGTACATCAGACTACCTATTATTCTAGCATATTCAACTTGAGAAATACCCTCTCCTCTGTTTTTCGATAGATGAATACTAGTATCTAATGGAGTTTTAGATATAGTATTATCCTCTTTATTAAAATTCCCAAGAATTTTATCTACATAATGAGTTTGACTTAAAATAAGTCCATTATAAGCCCTTGAGATTTTAATTCCCAAAATGACATCTGCAAGACCCATGTCTTTCATGTCAAACTTAGACTTCAACATATTCTTGGTAGATTTAATCATGTCATCATTACTCCCAACAATGAGCATGTCATCAACATATAAACATAAAATGACATAGCCATTTTCTGTTTCTTTGACATAAACACATTTGTCACACTCGTTGATCTTAAAGCCACTTGTGATCATCGTATGATCAAATTTCTCATGCCACTGTTTCGGTGCTTGTTTCAAGCCATATAATGACTTAACCAATTTACAAACTTTATTTTCTTGTCCTGGAGCTATAAAACCTTCAGGTTGCTCCATGTAGATTTCTTCATCTAAATCTCCATTTAGAAAAGCCGTCTTTACATCCATTTGATGTATCTCGAGATTGCGCAAAGCTGCAATGGCTATTATCATCCGTATGGAATTTATTCTCGTAACAGGAGAATAAGTATCAAAATAATCAAGGCCTTCTCGTTGCCTATAACCTTTAATTACAAGCCTAGCCTTGTACTTATCGATTGATCCATCGGCTTTCATTTTCCTTTTGAAAATCCACTTATACCCCAAAGGTTTACATCCTGGAGGAAGATCTACTAGCTCCCAAGTATGATTTTGTAAAATGGATTCAACTTCACTGTTAATGGCTTTTTTCCATAAAGTGCCTTCAGCTGAAGTTACAGCTTCTTTGAAGCTTTGAGGTTCATTTTCTAGCAAATATGTCAGAAAGTTTGGACCAAAAGACTTTTCTATTCTAGCTCTTTTGCTACGTCTAACCTCAATTTCTTGTTCTTCTTCTTCTTCTGGTGCTTGATCATTTTCTTCATTTTCAAGTGTTGTTTCATAAAATTGTTCCAATTCTCTCGATTCCACTCTAGAATTGCAAGGAAACACCTGTTCGAAAAACGATGCATTTCTTGATTCTATTATTGTATTTTTGTGGATATCTGGAATTTTTGACTCATGCACCAAAAATCGATATGCACTACTATTTTGTGCATAACCAATGAAAATACAGTCAATAGTTTTTGGTCATATTTTCACTTTTTTATTTAAAGGAACCACTACTTTAGCAAGACACCCCCACACTCGTAAGAATTTATATAATGTGATCTACCTTTCCATAACTCATACGGGGTTGTATCTTCTTGCTTTCAGGGTATCTTATTTAATAAATAATTAGCTAACAAAACAGCTTCTCTCCACATATTCTGGGGTAACCCAGAACTTATCAACATTGCATTCATCATTTCCTTTAAAGTTCGATTCTTTCGTTCTGCAATCCCATTAGATTGAGGTGAATATGGAGTTATGACTTGATGTATGATTCCACTTTGTTCACATAGTGACATAAACGGAACAACATACTCACCGCCACGGTCACTCCTTAATTCTTTAATTTTTCTATTAAGTTGATTCTCAACTTCATTTTTGTAAAGAATAAACTTATCTAAAGCTTCATCTTTACTTTTCAATAAATATACATAGCAATATTTTGTGCAATCATCTATAAAGATAATAAAATATTTATTACCACCTCTTGTTTGAATGGATTTAAAGTCACAAATATCACTATGTATTAAATCAAGTGGTTCGGTGTTTCTTTGAATTATTTGGAAAGATGACCTAGTTAGTTTTGCCTCAACACAAGTTTCACACTTATGTTTCAAATCAATTTGGAAATTGTGAATATGCTTCATGTTAATTAATTTACGCAAAGAATTAAAATTAACATGTCCTAATCTACCATGCCAAAGATTAGAAGACTCAAGCAAATAAGCAGAAGAAGTAGCTTTATTATTAATTGTTGGTTTCAGAGTCATTACATTGAGCTTAAATAGCCCATCGTTAACATAACCCTTTCCCACATACATCCCATTTTTAGACAAAACTACCCTATCTGACTCAAACACCATTCGAAAACCATGTTTGTTCAGCAGAGATCCAGACACCAAGTTCTTCCGAATTTCTGGCACATAAAACACATTGTTCAGAGTCAGTTCTTTCCCAGACGTCATCTTCAAAATCACCGTCCCTTGATCCTCAATCTCAGACGTAGCCGAATTCCCCATGAATAGCTTCTCTCCATTGCTAACCGCTTCAAATGAAGTGAACAACCCTTTGTCCGAGCAAACATGTCTGGTTGCTCCTGTATCAATCCACCATTCTCTTGGATTAGAGCCAACCATATTCACTTCTGAAACCACTGCAGAGAGGTTTATGTCTGAAACATGTTGAGTGATGTTTTCCACCACATTCGCCTCTCGCTTCTTTTTAGGCAATCTACAATCCGAAGCCTTGTGACCCATCTTATCACAATTATAACATTTTCCTTGAAACTTTGTTTGTTTCTTGGAAATTCCTCCTTCGGGCCCAATTTTTTATTTTTATTTTTAGGTCCATGTTCAACGAAATTTGCCTTTGCCATAGAAATAGCCCATCTTCTTTCTGCATTTCTGTTGTCTTTCTCAATTCTGAGCTTAACAACTAGCCCTTCAATATTCATCTCCTTTCGTTTATGCTTCAATTAGCTCTTGAAGTCTTTCCAAACAGGAGGCAATTTTTCAATAATTGTGGCAACTTGAAAAGTTTCACTTAGATGCATCCCTTCCGCAAGGATTTCAGATAATATAATTTGAAGTTCTTGTACTTGACTTATTACAGTTTTAGAATCCAGCATTTTATAATCTAGGAAGCAACCAACAACAAACTTTTTGGTACCCGCATCCTCGGTTTTATAAGGATTCCCATAGCTCTTTGGCTGTTTTCTTTCCTATGTATACGTTATATAAGGAGTCACTAAGGCCATTCATTGCATAATTTTTACACAAAAAATTCGAATGGTGCCATGCATCAATTGCACTTGCAACTTGAATATCCGTTTCACCCTCTTTGGGCTTAGGAGCATCCTCGGTCAAGAACCTCGCAAGGTTCAATGTGGTCAAGTAAAAGAACATCTTTTGCTGCCACCATTTGAAATTTTGGCCTTTGAATTTTTCAGGCCTTTCCGCATGATTGACAGGAATTGCCACAGAGGATGGTTCCTTCACAACAGTGGGTGCAGCAACGGGGACATATGGAATATCATCAACGATTTCAGTTGTCATCTCAATGATAGTTTTAAATTTGTTTTAAGATTGTTAAAACACAACAAATAGTGAGACAACAAATTATAGTAGGTAAACAACCAAACATCAACTGAAAATATCGAAAGAAATTACAAAAAACAACAGAAGAGAGATGAGACGGAAACAGAGAACTGAAATGAGAACCGAGGC
>MKYO02032634.1:47116-64295 GCA_002013955.2 Citrus medica | reverse complement strand
AATTTTTAAGGGGCTTGGTTGACAGGAACCCAAATTATACTTTGACATTTGCTGGGCATTCAATGGGGGCAGGGGTGGTGGCATTGTTGGTGTTGATTGTGGTTCAGAATCTGGACAAGTTGGGGAACATTGAGAGGAACAAAATCAGATGCTTTGCTATTGCACCTACTAAGTGTATGTCACTGAATTTGGCAGTGAGATATGAATGGATCGTGAATGGCTGTGAGAGGAAGGGGAAGACGGAAGAGAAAGAGAAAGCAATGGTTTTGCCTTAGCCAAAACGGCGTCGTTTAGGGAGAATGAAAGAGGAAAAAAAAAATAAAAGATGAAACGGCGTCGTTTGGATGAGTTTCGGGGTTTGACCCGGAGAAAGTAGCATTTTCCTTCTTGTAATTTAGCACAGTTTCTTATATATATATATATATGAAAATTTGGGCTCGGAGTAGTACTAACCTCAGTATGGTACTTTCTAGATCAAACAAGACGTACACTATTGGATTGGTCCAAGCATTTCCGCATTATTTGTAGGACTGCTAGGGTTCTTCTCTATCTTCATCAAGATTTTAGATTGAGGATTACACATTGAGATCTCAAAGCAAGTAATGTGCTACTTGATCATGATATGAACCCAAAAATTTCAGATTTTGGCTTGGCTACACCTTTCGGTGGAGACGAGACAGAACGAAGTACAAACAGAGTGGTTGGAACATAGTAGGTATTTATTGTTTTGTCATATTTACGATTCAATTGCACTGGTTCGTGAAAACTAATGTTTTCTAATCCTCTGAAGTGGTTATATGGCACTGAAATACGCCAGTGATGAGCTATTCTCAGTAGAATCCAATGTCTTCAATTTTGGCATTTTATTGCTGGAGATAGTAGTTGAAAAAAAAAAATAGAGGATTTTATCCTTTAGACCACAGCTTAACCTTATAGGACATGTTAGTGAAACATAATCACACACTACTCTTCGAAAGAGGTTCAAGAATGATGTCACTTTTTGACATTGTTTAAATTAATAAATCATAAATGACTAAAGGGTTTTCATACGCTTTAGGCATGGAAGTTGTGGAAGGAAGACATGCCTTCATGACTGATCTATGCGTGTTGTCAAGAAACATGCAATCTCGCTGAAGTGATGCGATGCATCGACAGCATCCCGAGGATATGCCATGTATGCCCCCTCAGTGATTTTGATGTTGGGAAGTGAGATTGTGTTGCCTCAGCCCAAGCAGCCTGGTTACTTGGCGGACAGGAAATCAATCGGACCAGATTCTTCATCATGTATGCCTGAATCATCTTCAATTAGTACACTTACGATCTCAGAGTTGGAGGCTCGATAGAGAATCTATTAGTTATGTGCCTTACCTACATTTGTCTAAAACTTAAAAAGTACATTAGAGTATGTGATTTATTCAAACCATCCAGGTAAATGATTGAATGAGAAATGGCGAGGATCCAACGATGTGGTATATGTTGTGCATCTAAATCGGAAGTATCCTAATGTTTACAGAGATACTGTAAATAAGAGGGACTATGAGAACTAAGATAAAGCAAGACTGTCGAATTTGAGAGAATCAGGGTACATTCAAGTCATAAAGTTGTTGCCATTTTGATTTTCTTCAGCCTGCCACCGAGGATTACTAAAATTCGTTGTTTGCGTAGACGTTTCCGAGTAAACTCACCACCAGTGTCGAGCTTTTCCTCGATTTTTGCAGACCACAATGTTCTTTGTGAGATATCCGTGAATTGAAGCAGAAACATAAGATTGCTGATGGGGCAAAGCATATTTTCTAGATACTCATTACCGATCACCAATTACAAACTTTTAGACTAAAGATTGTTTTTTAAAGGGGCATATTGGACTATATAGATCATCATATTTGGGTGCCTACATATTCTGCTTCCAGAACTTGAGAACTTGGGAGTTGGGACCATCTTAGCTTAAAACCAGAAACCAAAAGTCCTCTGATAAATCACTAGATTAGGCTAATTCAAAGTTTGAAGAGCCATAATCAATTAAATTTAGTAACCAAATAGTAGTCTTGAGACAATTGAGCTAAACTTGTTCCCCAACCGTCTATTTACAAAAAAATAAATAAAATAAAATAAAGTGTTTTGCCCATCCCCTAACTATTTAAAAAAAAAAAAAAAGGTTGACTGTTCTCAAATGTTAGGTTAAGTTGAACTTTAAATAGCCCTAGTAATTGCTTTGTATAAAGAGAAGAAACATGAATTTTCCTGGTTTCCTAAAATTCTAGAGTCTTGTTAGTCACTGGTGTAGGATTATTAGTTAATTGTTCTGAACTCCGTGCTTACCCTCTTTCCTATTTCATGATACTGGTAGATAAGGAACCAAACAAGTCTTACCCTCCACATGAGGTAAGACTTGTTTTAGGTATCTCAAATGTGTAAATATCCTGTGATTGAAGAAACCTAATCCATTTTCGAAACTTTAACAATAAATACTCTTTGATTTTAATGTTCTAGGTATAAATTTATTGTCTTAACAACACATCATTGCTTTGCTACAAACGACAAAATCGAAGATCAAATCCAACTCAACTCTCTCAACTATCTCAATGGAATTCCAATCCAGACGAATTTCTAAGTCTACTGAAATTGAATTGCAATGCCACACGGCTGGACTAAGATTAAGTCATTAAATCCCAGATCATTTAATATTGCCCCCATGATTTCACTATTCATAGTATACATGGGACTGGTTTATTGGTCTACAAACTTGTCTACACATGTCCATAGAGATGTTTAATTTTCAGCTAACAGTCACATCTTTTCAAGGTTCTATCACTTTCCAACATTAAATAGTTGCATTCTCGGAAGGGAACATGAGTACATGTATCATTAGCCACGGTGCTTATATTTGTCAGAGAAAGCTCTAAGCCTGTACACCCAATGGATGTTCTTTCATTTTTGTTCATCTGTTGCAAGTTACTATTTTTCTTGTCTGAATCCTCTTTTGCATCTGACACCATAACTTCATCTCAGTCTCTTAATGACGGTGGAACCTTAGTTTCAAAAGATGGAAGCTTTGAGCTTGGTTTCTTCAGTCCTGGCAGTGCCAAGCATCGTTATGTAGGAATTTGGTACAAAAATATCCCAGTTAAAACAGTGGTTTGGGTTGCAAACCGACTCAACCCCATCAATGACTCCTCTGGCTTCCTAATGATAAACAAGACAGGCAATCTTGTATTAACAAGCCAAAGCAATATCGTAGTTTGGTCGGCATACTTGAGCAAAGAAGTCCGGACTCCAGTTGTATTACAGCTACTAGATTCAGGAAATCTTGTCCTCAGAGGTGAACAAGATGGTGATTCTGAAACTTATTTCTGGCAGAGCTTTGATTATCCTTCTGACACATTGCTTCCAGGAATGAAGCTCGGATGGGATTTAAAGACAGGTCTTGAGCGGCGCGTAACATCATGGAAGAGCTTTGACGACCCGTGTCCTGGAGACTTTATTTGGGCAATTGAACGACAAGGTAATCCTGAGGTAGTCATGTGGAAGGGATCAAGAAAGTTTTATAGGACTGGTCCATGGAATGGCCTTAGATTTAGTGCTCCATCACTAAGGCCGAACCCAGTCTTTAATTTCAGCTTTGTCTCTAATGATGTTGAGCTGTACTACACATTCAACATCACTAATAAAGCTGTTATCTCAAGGATTGTCATGAACCAAACACTCTACGTACGTCAACGATTCATATGGAATAAAGCAACTCAAAGTTGGGAACTGTATTCAAATGTGCCAAGAGATCAATGTGACACTTATGGCCTTTGTGGAGCCTATGGCATTTGCATCATTAGCCAGTCGCCTGTTTGCCAATGTCTAAAAGGTTTTAAACCAAAGTCAGGGGGATATGTAGACTGGTCTCAAGGGTGTGTGCGTAGTAAGCCGTTGAACTACTCTAGACAAGATGGCTTCATCAAATTCACTGAGCTGAAATTGCCAGATGCTACTTCTTCTTGGGTGAGCAAAAGTATGAATCTCAAGGAATGCAGGGAGAAGTGCTTAGAAAACTCTTCTTGTATGGCGTACACAAATTCAGATATCAGAGGAGGAGGCAGTGGCTGTGCCATGTGGTTTGGTGAACTGATTGACATGAGAGACTTCCCAGGTGGTGGACAGGACTTCTATATTCGAATGTCTGCGTCAGAGATAGGTACACGCATAAAGTTTGTTTATGTCACTCCATTATGAGAAACTAGGTGTTAGGAGTGCCGCTCCGGTTAGTTTAGGAGTTCCACTTTTTTTTTTTTTAATTTATTGTGTAATTCAGTAATGAGTTCAGATTGAAGCGCTTCTGTCACATAAGCAGTTTCTGGGTATAACTTCTGTGCATAGAATCCTGCTGCTCTTTGAATCCTTTTTTCTTAGCTATATGATTATTGACTTGTTTTGCTATATCTGAATACAATACGCTGATCAAGGAGCGAAAGGTGAGCCTACGACAAAGATAGTTGTGATAGTCATTTCTACTGCTGCTCTGCTGGCTGTGGTGCTTATAGCTGGCTACTTGATTCGCAAACGCAGGAGAAATATAGCAGGTATAATAGCACTCCACTTTCCTTCACAAATTTTCATTTTTACCTTAGCAGTTTCCTTTCATTCAATACTTGTAAGAGTTTGAATTTCCCTCATCAAGTCGTCAATAATATCCTCCACCAAGTAGATTAAATTTTTATATGCAGCGATAACTGTGAATATGTCTCTAAGGTGTAGAGTTAACACTGCATTTCATTATACCTGCGGCAAGGTAATTGAACTCATAAAATTTTTAGTTGGAGTAGCTGGTTTACTTATATGTATTTAGCTAGAATTATATTAATACATGCCCCTTTTTCACCTATGGTTCTGTTTTTCACTTGCGCTTTAATACATATTGGATGTATAAAATAGCTTTAATACAAATTTATAGATAAAGAACCTCCTCATCAAGAACAAGAAAATTGTATTCACTAGTTAGTCATTTAATATTGTCTGGTATACGTACTGCATATGCTGCCTTCAGTTAATATTGTCCAAAATTTCAGAGAAAACAGAAAACAACAGGGAAACTGATCAGGAAAACGAAGATCAAAACATAGACCTGGAGCTACCACTGTTTGAGTTAGCTACAATTGCTAATGCCACAGATAACTTTTCAATCAACAACAAGCTTGGAGAAGGTGGCTTTGGACCAGTTTACAAGGTAAACTTGAAAGCTGCAAGTCAAGAATACTTATTTTACTGGGTAACTAAATTCACATATATCTTCCCAGGGAACACTGGTGGATGGACAGGAAATTGCTGTAAAAAGGCTTTCGAAGATTTCTGAGCAAGGATTGAAGGAGTTAAAGAATGAGGTTATACTATTTTCCAAATTACAGCACCGAAATCTTGTAAAGCTTCTGGGCTGCTGCATTCAAGGAGAGGAGAAATTGTTGATTTATGAATTCATGCCGAACAATAGCCTGGACTCTTTCATTTTTGGTCTGGATCCCTCTAAGCTTAAAATTTTCAGCTAGCTTGTGCCTTGATTACAGGCGTTTATTATAGTTTAGCACAGTTTTGTTTTTGTATTTTTTTTTAATTCAAGGAAAATTGGAGCTGGGAATTGTACTAACTTCAACATGATGCTTTCTAGATCAAACAAGACGTACACTATTAGATTGGTCCCAGCGTTTCCATATTATTTGTGGGACCGCTAGGGGTCTTCTCTACCTTCATCAAGATTCTAGATTGAGGATTATACATCGAGATCTCAAAGCAAGCAATGTGTTACTTGACCAGGATATGAACCCAAAAATTTCAGATTTTGGCTTGGCTAGAACTTTTGGTGGAGATGAGACAGAAGGAAATACAAACAGAGTGGTTGGAACGTAGTAAGTATTTATTATCATGTGATCTTTACAATTTGCTTGAACTAATTAATGAAAATTAACTTATATATTCTAATCCTCTGAAGTGGTTATATGGCACCGGAATATGCTAGTGATGGACAATTCTCAGTAAAATCCGATGTCTTCAGCTTTGGAATTTTATTGCTGGAGATAGTAAGTGGAAAGAAAAATAAAGGATTTTATCATTCAGACAACAAGCTTAACCTTATAGGACATGTAAGTAAAATGCATACGACATTTTCTAGCATAGTTTAAACTAATAAATCATAGATGACAAAAGAGTGTTTGATATGTTGTAGGCATGGAAGTTGTGGAACGAAAGCATTCCTTCACAATTGATCGATGCGTGTATTCAAGACTCATGCAACCTAGCTGAAGTGATACGATGCATCCACATCGGTTTGTTATGTGTGCAACAAAATCCAGAGGACAGGCCATGCATGCCCTCTGTGATTTTGATGTTGGGCAGTGAGATAGTGTTGCCTCAGCCAAAGCAACCTGGTTACTTGGCGGACAGGAAATCAACGGGACCGTATTCTTCATCGAGCATGCCTGAATCATCCTCAACTAATACATTTACAGTCTCAGAGTTGGAGGCTCGATAGAGAATCTATTACTGACATGCCTTATCTACATTATCTAAAACTTAAAGAACATTATCGGTAATATTTCAACCATTTGGAATATCAGATTTACTCAAACCGAGGTTGAGGTAAATGATTGAATAAGAAATGGTGAGGATCCAACGATATAGTATACGTTGTGTTTCTAAATAGAAAGTCTCCTAATGTTTATGTAGAAATTGTAAATAAGAGGAATTGTGAGAACTGAGACAAAACAGACTATTATATTTGAGAGAATCAGGGAAAGACCTTTCTGTTTTTACTCTTTATACAAAGCAATATACCAGGGCTATTCAAAGTTTAACTTTACAGACCATTTGAGTCAAGTCAATTTTCAAGCGGCCGGTGCAATTACAGAACATATATTCTGAAGTTTTGAGTTGAGTTTTGCATGATCAGATCCTTTATGGCTTAGTACTTAGGAGTAAACTTCGTTATGTGTTCTGATTAATTGTACAACTCTTTATAGTGTGTTTATCGATTGGTAATCGGAATGAGTTTGAATCAGAATTGGTTAGAAGTGGCATGAGGTACGAGAATCAGAATAAATTGTTTACTTTACTATAAAAATCAGAATCGAAAGGAACAATATTTTCATTTATGTGTTTATTTTGTCTTAAAATCGAAATGAATTGTTACAAGTTACTAAAATGACCTCTGATGATTATTGTCATTATTCCGATGATTATTGTCATTATTTATTCTAATTCTCGTACCTCATGCCACTTCTAACTATTATAATAGTTGTGATTATTATTATTATTATTATTAATAGTAGTAGTTACTACTACTACTACCTACTACTACTGCTGCTACTACTATTATTATTGTTACTACTATTACTATTACTGCTACTATAATATTTAAATGGGGTAAAAAAATAATTTTTAATTTTTACTCATGATACAAATGTTAGTTCACTTCTCATTCACACTTCTCCATAGGAATGTGATTCTCATTCATCAATCCCACAAGTAAACACACCATTGCTTTCTAACAAATTCATTTACTAAATCAAAGTTCATCGTTAGAAAGAAAAAAAAAATAGCTTCTTAGAGTTTTTTTTTTTTTGAGTTTGGGGATGGGCAAAGACAAAAGTAATTTTTTTAACCTCTACTTCCCCCAAATTCGAATTTGGGTGCTCAATCAAAACAAATTGCTTAAAAACCATCTGGCCAAGTCCCTAGAGCAAATTAAATATATACATAAATGATAAAAAAAACTTGTGTTTTTTTTTATTATGTTTCTTTATTATTGTAAAAGGAAAATAACAACAATAATGGCAAGAAGTTGATAAGTTATTATAATTATTAATTTTGTAGAGAACCAATGGAAAAGTTAGTTTCTAACGCACGGTATATTTTTCAGCAGTTTGATTTTTTTTTTTTTGGACTAAATAGTAAAGGAGTTGCAAAATCCAAATTAATTTTTTAACCTCCTCAACTCTCTTAGGTTTATTTTAAATTTGAGTAGCTAATCAAATAAAACTGTTTGAAAATCACTTACTCTGACGTACAGGGTTTCACCACTTTGAAATTATACTTAGAAATGTATCTAGTCAATTGTTTATTGGGATTGTTGCCTAAAAAATTATATATATAGATGGACTAACATATAGATGGCATAAATGCATTTTGTCCGAAAAATGGTGATATGCCGTGAAGCCGACGAATGTGATAATGTAATTAAAGTTTTTGCATGCAATAATTGATATCACACGCTAATCTTTTGATGGATACTGATAAAGGAGTCATCACTTCGGCGAGTTTGAAGAAAAACTCAGCCTTTGAATATGTTAATTTGGTATGACTGCCATGTTGATGCAAGATTCTGGTTTCTGCTCGTCCACGATCAGGATCTCTCCTCAACCCTTCTAACCGAGCAGAGTAACACCTCATAAGACTTCTTCTCAGCAGACTCCTGCGCACACAAAAACTGGTCAGAGCACGCTGAGTGTTTCTCCGGCGTAAACCCTCCGACGCTCAAGTCAGAAATGTAGGTTTACTTTTTTGGGAAACACGGCCACCAATCTTTTGGCTCTTTTATGATCTCTCAATGAATCAGATACTTTCCAATTTTTCTCTCTCTATTTATTAGTCAAAGACCCTTTTCCTAAGCTCTAATCTCAAAAAGTATAACCCCTTTACCTTCGTTGATTACCTTTTTATAGCCTTTCTTCGAATCCGGCCGCCCTTACGATCCACGTCCGTCACCTCCCCTAGCTCTCGGAAGTGGATGCTTGACTATCGTAGTTGTGGCTGAGTGGGCTTCGTGCCTAGATTCTCGGATAGGAGTGCACGTCTCGTTAACCATTATGGACTGGGTCTGCCAACTCCAACCTCCAGTAGGAATGGCTCTCGGCTCCTAGCAGGAGGCTAACTCGCGCTATGGTCCAGAGGAGGGTGTCCTCGTGAACGAACAGAATATTCCTACTCATGGAAACCTGCTACCAGACTTCTGCCCATCTGCTCCCTTAAAAGGAGGCTGGCTCCTCGTTCGGGGTATGGCTGGTCTTGTCGAAGTATACCCCCCAAACAATCCATCCAATTTAAAAGAGTTGGGGAACAAGTTTAGCTCAATGTCTCAAGACTACTATTTGGTTACTGAATTTAATTGATTATGGCTCTCCAGACTTTGAATAAGCTTAAGCTAGTGATTGATCAGTGGACTTTTGGTTCATGGTTTTAAGCCTGGATGGTCTATTTCTGGAAGCAGAACTGTGGGCACCCAGATTAGATGATCTACACAGCCCAATATGCTCCTTAAACAATCAGTCTTTAGCCTAAAAAGTTTATAATTGGTGATCAGTAATGAGTATATAGAAATATACACTTTTTTTTCCTCATCATCTATCTTATCTGCTTCAATTCACAGATATCTCACAAAGAAGATTTCCTTCTGGAAAAATTGGGCAAAAGTTGGACGCTGGTGGTGACTTTCCTTGGAAAACATTGTCTATGCTGGAGAAAAGTCAAAATGGCAAGTTGGCAGCAACTTTATGACAGGAAATTTCTTGTGAATGAAATGATCGAATCTGGTAGCAGCTAGAAATGTCAACTGCCAAATATTTTGAAAGCCCTGTCATGGAATTGACGACTCCTGAAATTTCTGGATTCCACATGCATGAAAGTGGCGAAAGGTTAGTAACTATTGTAGGATTATGAGTTGATTGTTCTAGCACTACAAGAAAAAGTGATTTCTGTAACCGCTGTTCTGAAGTTATATATGACCATTTGTGACGGCTTTGAAACAACAAAGAGGGGCTACATACACAGGTGTTGCAAATGCATTTGCAATCGCTTTTTGGCATTGCAAAGTGTCTTTTGTGACGGTGAAAGTTGGGTTATAAAAGCTAGTAACGGTCACCAAAATAAATAACCACCTGGTCACATAAAGTAATATGGGTTGAATCCTTAATAAAGTAGGCTTTGTGACAAGTAGAAGCAGTCACAAATCAGAAATGCTTAATTTTTCCATTATTTTGTGATATTTGTCACTGTTTTATCTGATTTTCCTGATATTTGTCAATTAGAACAAAAATTCAACATTGTGTATTAAAATATTGAAACATTAAAATTAAATAGTCATTATACTATCCATAAAAATTCAAATTATATACTGAAAATGATAGTTTGACACCAAGGCACAAATCTCCAATTCAAATATTAAAAGTTTGCAGAAATCCTACCATAGGCCTACGATCCAGAGTCATTTAAAAAAAAAAATTGAGTCCAGGAGTCTCCAATGCATCTTATCAATGATAGCCTGCAACTGAAGCAATATATATTAAAAATGTACAAGATAAACACATTTAAATATCATCATTATATAACTAAGTACTTCTTGATAGCAATAATTAGAAGAACTCCTTGTACAACTGTTAATGTCTTTATCCCTTGTTGAAACTCTTAACTAATTTGTAGATATCCATTTTCCAAAAATAATATCAACATCCAACATATGAGAGTAATGAATAATAATTTTACAGGTAAAACACTTACCGGTGTTAGCATTTGTGATTAAGCAGAGCTGTAGCAGAAAGTATATTGGGAGCTTATTTGAGCTCACTGAGCTTGCTCGACACTCACATGGCAGATACACTCTCATGCTGAGCTGGCAGAATTCGTCTATTGTGCTTGCAACAGAATTTCTTAATTGTAATAGTATCTAGTAGCTTCTATGATTAGCTTGGCAAGATCCAATTCAGTTACTATATAAGTGACATTGTAAACATTCATTCATTATGCAAGTATTATAATGAAGTGTTTCCTGCTTCTAGTATTCTATTTAAACTTTCTTTCTCATTTTCTATCATTTTCTCACTTACCAAACACTTTCTTTAAAAAATTCCAAAATGGTATCAGAGCTCATGGCTAACACAAATCAAAATTCACATTCATATAACTTTGTCACACCAATCAAACTCAATCAGAATAATTTTATGATATGGAAGAATAAAGTTCTTGCTTCCATTAAAGGTAATGGATTAGAAGGTTTTATCACTAGAGCTAGTCAATGTCCAGATCAGCATCTTCCTCAAACTACTGAATGCTTTTTTTTTTTTTTTTCTAAGTGAAATGCCAAGCTGATAGTCTTGCTATTGTTGGTAAGCCTGTTTAACACAATAATCTGATTACTTCCATATTAACTGCTTTAGACTCTCAAGATTATAAGTCTCACGTTATTGCATTGCTTGCTAGAGTGAAAGTATGAGTTTGGATGATTTGTATGCACTGTTGTTGAGTCATGAAATGTGAATTGAATAGAAGAAAGGGAAGCTAAATGTCGATATTATTCATAGTCTCACTGCCAATGTAGTACAAAAGAATTAGAGATTTCATAGAGGTAGTTCTGGACGATATTCCAAGTTGTCATTCAGTTAAAACAATTTAGCCACATTTACATCCAACAACATCTCTTAGTTTAGTGGTAAGAGTTGTATTTTATGATTTTGGAGATCTTAGTTCATATCTCTACAACTACATAATTTATATTTTAAAGATACTTATAATCCGTACCAATTGATTTACTTCATGAATGATAACTAGTGATTCAAGATATTAAAAATATAAAGGTCATTTTGTTAGCTAATGTAAAATTTGTGACACTTAGTGGTCAAGAATAGTTCAACTGCCTTATACTCCGACGTTACCGCTCTTTGTTTGGGAGTATCATTTTCACGGGCCTTGCTAAGTTACGTAAAATATATCATTTGACAGATCATTAGGAAGACTTCCGCAACGTGATACAAAGATTCCAATCAAAACTGTCAGTTTTACTCAACTAACCATACCTACAATATGCGCAAAGTCTACGTTGCTAGAAGAAATGGGGACAAATTATTTTTCTTTATATTGACGTTGTCTTCAGTGGGATCCCACTTATAATTAAAGTTTTTTATGATCTGTGACCCATTTACCAGGTGTTTAGCTTGCCCATTTTCATTACCATAATTTTTTCACTTATTTATGGAGATGTTGAATTTTCAGGTGCAAGTCTCCGTTTTTCGAGGTCCCATCATTTTACAGTATATAACTGCGGTCTTGCATGGGAATTGGAGCCCATAGGATGGGGAGCGGAACAAGCTAACTTCGGCTACAATGCCAAAGAGTTTATTATAGACTTCGAATTTAATCATTACTCAAGGTATATTTATCTTAGAGGGAGCTACAAGCCTAAATAGTATAAACCAATGGATGCACTTTGGCATTTGTTAATCTTTTGTAAGTTACTGTTTTTCTTGCCTGAATTCTCATTTGCATCTGACATCATTACTTCATCTCAGACTCTTAATGACGGTAGGACCTTAGTTTCAAACGAGGGAAGCTTTGAGCTTGGTTTCTTCAGTCCTGGTAGTTCCAAGAATCGTTACTGTTAGGTAAATCAGAGCACCAGCTCGGTCATGCTATAGTCCCCACCGCGGGGTGGATTACCTCAGCCAAACGGTACGAGTAGAACACTGGAAATAAACCTCCTACAAATATAAGCCGACCAGAGATGAGTACCAGCCACAGAAGTATACCGACCAGAAGCATATACCGAGCCGATACCCGTCTTCCAAAGAACATAAACACGATTTCACAGAATCACGATAGTTGTGCATTTCCCAGAACCGTCGAGGGAGACCCGAGATCCCACGATTGCCCACAATGTAGCAGTTAAAGTCCCATGAAGGGCTGCCACTACCCGAAAAAAAAGGGATGAAGGGTAAACAGAAACGTGGGACAACGGCTATAAAAGAGGAAGAAATCAATAACCAAAGGGGACGGAAAAAAGGAGAGAAGGGAAAACTCTGCCAAATTGTATCCAGACCCTTTTCAGTATCAATAGTGAGCCAATTCTAAGCAATTGTTTGAACCTTAATTGCACCGTTTTCCCGTAAACACCTTGTGCTAACTTAGGCATCGGAGGGTTTACGCTGGCAAAACCACCGGCGTCTCTGATCCATTTTTATGAACGCAGGATTAGTGAGAAAAAAAAGAAGAAGTCTAACTTCAGCAACTAGAACGGGCGTTGAAGCAAGGAGAAATTGACATCCTCATTGCTAATAATACAAACGTTGGTGTAAAGATCTGGTTAGGTAGAGGACGAGCAGATTTCGGCATCAATATTTTGGCGCCGTCTGTGGGGAATCGAATAAAAAGCTACCACAAAATTCGTAATTATCGGAGCAGCAGCGAACGGTTAGAGATGGATGTGTCAAGGAAGGATGCTGTGAGGGAGGACAATGAAACTGTGGAGACAATCACTCTCCGAGAAATTGCAAATGAAGCTCGAGAGAGGGTGACGCAAGATCGACTGGAGTGGATAGAGAAACAAATGGAGACTCTCGCGGCCATATTGTATGAGCTGAGGGACGAACAGAGAATGGATTGTGAAACCCCCGTGGGGAGAGATGAAGTAGGAGCAGAACCCAGCCTCCAGAGGCATAGAGTCGAGGAAATCCCTCTGCCGGAAGACCAACCTAATGGGGTGCATCCCCACAGAAGTACTGGTTGGGTTCCAGGAGAACGTACGGATGAAGGGAGGGACCAACCTCGCCCCGAATGGGTACTGGAAATTGATGGCCGAGGGGTCAATGTTGATGAAGGAGAGCTTAGAAAGCGGTTGCAGAGTGCCGAGCAGGAGCGAGATCAGATAACTGAGCGAGATCAGATAACTGCGCGTGATCCTGACCGTGTTGTAGAATGGGAGGGAGAGGTGCGCAGATTAGTGCAGGTGATAGCGGAGATACAGGGCAAGAGGAAGCCCCCGAGCTGGAGGATAATGTTAGATGAAGAATCTCCATTATCAACCGAGATCATGGGTACAGTAATCTCAAGAGATTTTCGTTTCCCCGACCTCAAATACTCCGGGCGAAATGATCCGCTGGTGCACATTGAGCGTTTCAACGATATGATGGGTGTGTAGGGGTTGACACCAGATCAGAGGTGCAGGGTGTTCCCATTGACGCTAGAGGGATGAGCTCGAGAATGGTACTGCAAGTTGCCCCGAGAAAGTATAAACGGGTACGAGCAGATGTGCCAAGAGTTGGCCGAACAGTTCCGAGGGGCAGTGGCCCCAGAGGACGACATGATGGAACTGATGGGGATGAAACAGGAGGAGCATAAATCCCTTCGAGATTTTGTAAAACGATATCACCGAGCCGTGCTGGATCTGTGAGCTTTTAATCACCCGCAGGCGTTGAGGGGATTAAAAGAAAGTGTAAGAATCGGCCGATTGTGGTATAACTTAAGAAGCCCCATAGTACAGAATTACTCGGCGAGGTATGAGCAGGCGAGGCAAGATATAGAAATCGAAGAGGAGAAATCGGCAAGAATAAAAACTGAACAGCTGGAAGAGCTGAGGCGAAAGAAACGGAGAGCCCCGAACGGGAGCAGGTCGGGAAAGCGAGCTGGGGAATCTTTAGTAATGGGCGGAATATCAGCTCGGTCTCGCCCTTACCCCATAGCTCCGAGATCACAACAGTTCCAACACGGTCGGGCTTAACCTCCGTGCCCCCCGTTCCCAGGGCGGTAGTGAGAATTCAGGCAGATGGCTGCCCACCCTTATCACAAACTCCCAAAGCGTTAAATGCAACTAATTCCAGTTCTGGACGACCAGAGCAGCTACCGGTTATACCAGCCCGATGTGACATTCATGATAGCCGAGCAGTTCAATTGGTTGACCAGAGCGTGGCATATAGACAGTACACTCCATTAAAAATCTTCATGGAGGAACTGTATGAGAGGATCGAGGGACGAGGCCTGCTGTACCCTCCAGCCCCTATAACAAAACCTACTCACCAACGGGATAAGAGCAGATTCTGAAAATTCCACGACACTCACGGTCACACTATCAGCCAATGTCATGACCTAAAGATTCAGGTGGAGGATTTAGTGAGGAACCGATACTTGGATGAGTACGTAGATGGAGTGTCCCCTGTCATTGAATCACAATACACACGAGATGAAGGAGTTGAGAGGGATCTGAAACGTGAACAGCCGGCTATCCGTGTTATAGCAGGAGGGCAGGAGGGCCAACATTGGCTGTGGATTCAAACAGGGCACGGAAGAACTATGGGAGATACGCCATGACCAGCAAAGAAGTGCTTTTCAATTTTCCAACAACCAAGAAGGCAAAAGTGCAGCAAGTTCCCATTATGTGGATAGATGACGACGAAGAGGGTATTTTATATCCTCATGAGGATGCACTGGTGATTAAGGCAATGGTGGCTGGTATAAAATTGCGACGAATACTGGTAGATACGGGCTGCTCGGTTGACATCCTGTTTAAGTCGGCCCTAGATGATATGGGAATTGCAGACTTGAAGTTGGAACGGACAAATACATCCTTAAAGGGGTTTGGAGGGGGACGGTTAACTCCCATGGGGATCATCGAACTCCCGATTATTGTGGAGACAAAGCCGTTTGAAAGAACGATGATGTTGGACTTTGTCGTGGTAGAGGAAAGAAGCCCTTACCAGATGATACTGGGGAGACCGTTCATGAGGATAAGCCAATGTGTAATGTCCACGCATTATCTGGCGCTGAAGTACAGAGTAAATGGAGTTATTGGTGTAGTAAAAGGCGACCAGAGAATGGCAAGGAGTTGTTATGCTACAGCGGCCAAGGAAACGCTGCAGGTTACCTCTTGAGATAACCAAGGGGATTCGAAAAAGGGTCGCCAGGAACCTGTCGAGATGTTAGAGGGAGTTGTTGTAAGCAAGAGTAACCCGAGCAGAGTAGTTAAGGTCGGGTCAAAATTGGGCGGAACAATAAAAGGCGAGCTGGTGAAGTGTCTACAGTCCTATGCAGACATATTTGCCTGGTCTCATGAAAATATGCCAGGAATTGATCGACGGGTAGCCTGCCACAAGTTGGCGATCAAGAGAGGAGCAAGGCCAGTGAGGCAGAAAAGGAGGTGCTTCAACCAGAAAAAGTACGAGGCCATAAATACCGAGGTAGAAAAGTTACTGAAAGCAGGATTTATAAAGGAAGCCAAGTACCCGGAGTGGATTTCCAATGTAGTACTGGTAACGAAGGTCAATGGGAAGTGGAGAATGTATGTAGACTTCACGGACCTCAATAAGGCATGCCCGAATGACAGCTTCCCCCTACCAAAAATAGATCAGTTGGTGGACTCAATAGCGGGTCATAGTCTGCTCAGTTTCATGGATGCCTTTTCCGGATACAACCAGATACCCATGGATGAGCAGGATGAAGAAAGCACCACCTTTATAACTAACATGAGTTTGTTTTGTTACAGGGTGATGCCTTTTGGCCTGAAAAATACAGGAGCTACCTATCAAAGGTTAGTGAACAAGGTCTTCAAACCATTGATCGGTCACACTATGGAGGTATATGTGGATGATATGATCACAAAGTCAAGGGACCCGAGAGATCATGTGAAGCACTTGGAAGAGACCTTCGAATTGCTGAAGAAGTATGAAATGAAGCTGAACCCGGAGAAATGTGCATTTGGAGTCAGCTCGGGTAAATTTTTGGGATACCTGGTAAGCCACCGAGGGATTGAGGCCAACCCAGAAAAGATACGCACGGTGACAGAAATGAGGTCCCCACGAACAATTAAGGAGGTGCAGAGCCTTACGGGAAAATTTGCAGCATTGAACCGATTCATTTTGCGAGCCACTGATAAGTGTCACCCTTTCTTCAAAATCATAAAGAACGAGAGGAAGATGGAATGGACATCGGAATGTGAAGAGGCATTTGGACAGCTGAAGGAATACCTAGCCCGCGCCCTGTTACTATCAACTCCGAGAGAGGGTGACCAGTTGCTTTTGTACTTGGCAATCTCTAAATGGGCTACTAGCTCGGTATTAGTCATGGAGGAAGAAGGAAGGCAACACCTGGTATACTATACAAGTAAGGCCCTAGTGGACGCAGAAACCAGGTATCCACTGATGGAGAAGTGGGCGCTGGCTCTAATAACGGCAGCACGCAAACTCCGACCATATTTCCAAGCCCACCAGATTGTTGTGATGACTGACCAGCCCCTTCGGCAAATGCTTCAAAAACCAAATGCATCTAGTCAGTTGGTAAAATGGTCCGTGGAGCTGAGCGAGTTTGACCTATCTTATAGGCCCCGAGGAGCAGTCAAAGCCCAAGCTCTGGCCGATTTTATGGTTGACCAAGCTGAACCAGGGGAAGAGAT
>MKYO02032634.1:0-44424 GCA_002013955.2 Citrus medica | reverse complement strand
GAAGAGGGTATTTTATATCCTCATGAGGATGCACTGGTGATTAAGGCAATGGTGGCTGGTACAAAATTGCGACGAATACTGGTAGATACGGGCAGCTCGGTTGACATCCTGTTTAAGTTGGCCCTAGATGATATGGGAATTGCAGACTTGAACTTGGAACGGACAAATACATCCTTAAAGGGGTTTGGAGGGGGACGGTTAACTCCCATGGGGATCATCGAACTCCCGATTATTGTAAGGACAAAGCCGTTTGAAAGAACGATGATGTTGGACTTCATCGTGGTAGAGAAAAGAAGCCCTTACCAGATGATACTGGGGAGACCGTTCATGAGGATAAGCTAATGTGTAATGTCAACGCATTATCTGGCGCTGAAGTACAGAGTAAATGGAGTTATTGGTGTAGTAAAAGGCGACCAGAGAATGGCAAGGAGCTATTATGCTACAGCGGCCAAGGAAACGCTACAGGTTACCTCTCGAGATAACTAAGGGGATTCGAAAAAGGGTCGCCAGGAACCTGTCGAGAAGTTGGAGGGAGTTGTTGTAAACAAGAGTAACCCGAGCAGAGTAGTTAAGGTCGGGTCAAAATTGGGCGAAACAATAAAAGGCGAGCTGGTGAAGTGTCTACAGTCCTATGCAGACATATTTGCCTGGTCTCATGAGAATATGCCAGGAATTGATCGACGGGTAGCCTGCCACAAGTTGGCGATCAGGAGAGGAGCAAGGCCAGTGAGGTAGAAAAGGAGGCGCTTCAACCAGGAAAGGTACGAAGCCATAAATGCCGAGGTAGAAAAGTTACTGAAACCAGGATTTATAAAGGAAGCCAAGTACCCGGAGTGGATTTCCAATATAGTACTGGTAACGAAGGTCAATGGGAAGTGGAGAATGTATGTAGACTTCACGGACCTCAATAAGGCATGCCCGAATGACAGCTTCCCCCTACCAAAAATAGATCAGTTGGTGGACTCAATAGCGGGTCATAGTCTGCTCAGTTTCATGGATGCCTTTTCCGGATACAACCAGATACCCATGGATGAGCAGGATGAAGAAAGCACCACCTTTATAACTAACATGGGTTTGTATTGTTACAGGGTGATGCCTTTTGGCCTGAAAAATACAGGAGCAACCTATCAAAGGTTAGTGAACAAGGTCTTCAAACCATTGATCGGTCACACTATGGAGGTATATGTGGATGATATGATCACAAAGTCAAGGGAACCGAGAGATCATGTGAAGCACTTGGAAGAGACCTTCGAATTGCTGAGGAAGTATGAAATGAAGCTGAACCCGGAGAAATGTGCATTTGGAGTCAGCTCGGGTAAATTTTTGGGATACCTGGTAAGCCACCGAGGGATTGAGGCCAACCCAGAAAAGATACGCACGGTGACAGAAATGAGGTCCCCACGAACAATTAAGGAGGTGCAGAGCCTTACGGGAAAATTTGCAGCATTGAACCGATTCATTTTGCGAGCCACTGATAAGTGTCACCCTTTCTTCAAAATCATAAAGAACGAGAGGAAGATGGAATGGACATCGGAATGCGAAGAGGCATTTAGACAGCTGAAGGAATACCTAGCCCGCGTCCCGTTACTATCAACTCCGAGAGAGGGTGACCAGCTGCTTTTGTACTTGGCAATCTCTAAATGGGCTACTAGCTCGGTATTAGTCAGGGAGGAAGAAGGAAGGCAACACCCGGTATACTATACAAGCAAGGCCCTAGTGGACGCAGAAACCAGGTATCCCTATACAAGGAAGGCAACACCCGGTATACTATACAAGAAGTCAGGGAGGAAGAAGGAAGGCAACACCCGGTATACTATACAAGCAAGGCCCTAGTGGACGCAGAAACCAGGTATCCACTGATGGAGAAGTGGGTGCTGGCTCTAATAACGGCAGCACGCAAAATCCGACCATATTTCCAAGCCCACCAAATTGTTGTGATGACTGACCAGCCCCTTCGGCAAATGCTTCAAAAACCAGATGCATCTGGTCAGTTGGTAAAATGGTCCGTGGAGCTGAGCGAGTTTGACCTATCTTATACGCCCCGAGGAGCAGTCAAAGCCCAAGCTCTGGCCGATTTTATGGTTGACCAAGCTGAACCAGGGGAAGAGATCCGGGAGGAACGAGCAGTCGAGCAAGGGAAACCAGTAGGGGTGTGGCTGGTGATGGTCGATGGGTCGCGTAATGAACAAGGGTCCGGAGCAGGAGTGATAATACGAGGCCTAGAAGGAGTCGAGATATCCTATGCAGTAAAATTCGAGTTTCAGCTTACGAATAACCAAGCTGAATATGAGGTCTTCATTACTGGGCTCGGGCTTGCACATGCGCTACGAGCTGAAAGAGTTGAAATCCAAGCAGATTCCTAACTAGTCTGCAATCAGCTCTGCTACCAATTCCAAGTAAGGGAAGAAAAGTTGGGGCTTTACTTAAAGAAGGCGAAGCAAATGGTCGGACTCTTCAAAGAGGTAGAGGTAGAGGTAAAGCAGATATCCCGGAATGAGAATTACAGAGCCGATATGTTGGCTAGGATGGCTGCAATTGCATATCCAAAATTACCTAAGTCAGTTATACTAGAGGTAAGGATGTCACCAAGTATAGGGGAAGTAGAGGTGATGTGAATAAGCACTGGAGAATTCTGGATGGACCCGATTCGCGCATATATCCATGATGGAGTTTTACCAGAGGACAAAAGGTGTTAGAAAATGTATATTTATGAAGGAGAAAATCGTCATTTTACACAACAAGTTTTACTAACACCTTTACTTTTATGAATTNAGTGAACAAGGGTCCGGAGCAGGAGTGGTAATACGGAGCCCAGAAGGAGTCGAGGTATCCTATGCAGTAAAATTCGAGTTTCAGCTTACGAATAACCAAGCTGAATATGAGGCCTTCATTACTGGGTTCGGGCTTGCACACGCGCTACGAGCTGAAAGTGTTGAAATCCGAGCAGATTCCCAACTAGTCTGCAATCAGCTCTGCGACCAATTCCAAGTAAGGGAAGAAAAGTTGGGGCTTTACTTGAAGAAGGCGAAGCAAATGGTCGGACTCTTCAGAGAGGTAGAGGTAAAGTAGATATCCCGGAATGTGAATTACAGAGCCGATATGTTGGCTAGGATGGCTGCAATTGTAGATCCAAAATTACCTAAGTCAGTTCCACTAGAGGTAAGGATGTCACCAAGTATAGGGGGAGAAGTAGAGGTGATGAGAATAAGCACTGAAGAATCCTGGATGGACCCGATTCGCGCATATATCCACGATGGAGTTTTACCAGAGGAGAAAAGGCAAACCAGAAAATTAAAATGCAGAGCAGCGAGGTACACGCTACTTGACGGAGTGNAGGGGGAGAAGTAGAGGTGATGAGAATAAGAACTGAAGAATCCTGGATGGACCCGATTCGTGCATATATCCACGATGGAGTTTTACCAGAGGAGAAAAGGCAAACCAGAAAATTAAAATACCGAGCAACGAGGTACACGCTACTTGACGGAGTACTGTATCGCCGAGGGTTCACCTTGCCCCTTTTGAGATGTTTGGATGACGAGGAGGCATATTATGTATTGAGGGAGATTCATGAAGGGATATGTGGCAATCACTCGGGAGCAAGAACTTTAGCCTTCAAGGCACTCCGGCAAGGATACTTCTGGCCAACCATGCACCAGGATGCGAAAAGGATGGCAAAAAACTGTAAAACCTGCCAAAGTTTCTCTAAGGTTCCTGCACAACCCCCAGAAAAGCTGACCACTATGACATCCCCATGACCTTTTACTCAATGGGGAATCGACCTGATTGGCCCGTTACCAAAATACCGAGGAATGGCAACACATGCTATTGTAGCAATAGATTACTTCACCAAATGGGTAGAAGTGGGAGTCTTCAGCCAAATCACGGAGAGAAAGACAACGGATTTTTTTTGGAAGAATATCATCTGCAGATACAGAATCCCCTATACCATCATCACAAACAATGGGAGGCAATTCGACAACAACAACTTCAGAGAATTTTGCCGGAACCTGGAGGTGGACCTGAAGTTCTGCACCCCCGTACAACCCCAGGCAAATGGGCAAGTGGAAGCAGCCAACAAAGTAATAAAGAAACTCCTAAAAACAAGACTGGGAGAGAAGAAGTGAGCTTGGGTCGACGAATTACCAGGAGTACTGTGGGCTTACCGGACAACTCACAAAACCTCCACCGGGGAAACCCCGTTTGCTTTAGCTTTTGATCATGAGGCGGTAGTCCCAGCAGAAATTGGAGTAAGAACGCATCGAATAGAACATTTCAATGAGGAGCAAAATGATGAACATATCTGCTTGAGCCTGGACCTGTTAGATGAGAAAAGGGAAGGGGCCTCGCAGAAAGTGGCCCAGTGTCAGCAGAGGGTCACACGTTATTACAATAAGAAAATACGCGTGAGGCAGTTCCGAGCAAGGGATTGGGTACTTAAGAAGGTAAATCAAAACACTAGGGATCCCTACCATGGCGTGCTCGGCCCGAAATGGGAAGGCTCGTACAGGGTGATTCGAGTGACTGGACCAGGAGCTTACAAGCTAGCGTACCCAGATGGATGAGACGTGAAGAGGTCGTAGAACGCCGAGCACTTAAAGAAGTATTTCCAGTAAGCAAAGTGCTCTACTAAGTCTTCATTTTAATAAGTTATTAAATGCATGATGAAGTATTACACATGCCTATATTCCGCATTTTCGTAATGCATTCAAATTTCAATAAAGATGAATTCAGCATGAAATCCCTCTGTTGACAGCCCCATTAAATTTTTACTAAGGCAAATATGTGCCTACTCCTGTTCGGTCGACGAAAGACCAACAAGCAATTGCAAGAAATTTTACTAAGACAAGTAAGTGTTTGTTCCTGCTCGGTCAACAAAAGACCAGCAGGCGATTCCGCGAAATTCGACAAAGGCAAATAAGTGTCTGCTCCTGCTCGGTCACCGAAGACCAACAGGCAATTGCAAGAAATTTTACTAAGGTAAGTAAGTGCCTGTTCCTGCTTGGTCAACGAAAGACTAGCAGGCGACTCCACGAAATTCGACAAAGGCAAATAAGTGCATGCTCCTGCTCGGTCACCGAAGATCAGCAGGCAATTGCAAGAAATTTTGCTAAGGCAAGTAAGTACCTGTTCCTGCTCGGTCAACGAAAGACCAGTAGGAGATTCCACGAAATTCGACAAAGGCAAATAAGTGTCTGCTCCTGCTCGGTCACCGAAGACCAGCAGGCAATTGCAAGAAATTTTACAAAGGCAAGCAAGTGCCTATTTCTGCTCGGTTAACAAAACGATGACGATTGCAATCTAGGGATTTGAAGCGAAAAGGGGGGTGCCAGCTCACTCACCGGATATCGAAGAATGGATAGCCCGTCGTTTCAAATTTCAAATACGAAGAGTCTGGAGATCCCACGTCACCAACTGTTATAAGAGGCCAGGTTATATGTGAGCCTAGATATGCAATGGACATGCTCATGAAGGCCCATGCTCAAGTCGGAGTCCTCCTAGAGGAAAAATGGAACCTCAAGTCTATCCCAGTAAAAAGAAGACCAGATGAGAAGTTCCCCAGGCCAGTAATATTCTATTATCAGTTTATACTCTCAACTCGTTTCACTCGCAAGACCAGAAACTGGGGGACTGGTGTTAGGTAAATCAGAGCACCAGCTTGGTCATGCCATAGTCCCTACCACGGGGTGGATTACCTCAGTCGAACGGTACAAGCAGAACACTAGAAATGAACCTCCTACAATNAAAGTTGTTGCCATTTTGATTTTCTTCAGCCTGCCACCGAGGATTACTAAAATTCGTTGTTTGCGTAGACGTTTCCGAGTAAACTCACCACCAGTGTCGAGCTTTTCCTCGATTTTTGCAGACCACAATGTTCTTTGTGAGATATCCGTGAATTGAAGCAGAAACATAAGATTGCTGATGGGGCAAAGCATATTTTCTAGATACTCATTACCGATCACCAATTACAAACTTTTAGACTAAAGATTGTTTTTTAAAGGGGCATATTGGACTATATAGATCATCATATTTGGGTGCCTACATATTCTGCTTCCAGAACTTGAGAACTTGGGAGTTGGGACCATCTTAGCTTAAAACCAGAAACCAAAAGTCCTCTGATAAATCACTAGATTAGGCTAATTCAAAGTTTGAAGAGCCATAATCAATTAAATTTAGTAACCAAATAGTAGTCTTGAGACAATTGAGCTAAACTTGTTCCCCAACCGTCTATTTACAAAAAAATAAATAAAATAAAATAAAGTGTTTTGCCCATCCCCTAACTATTTAAAAAAAAAAAAAAAGGTTGACTGTTCTCAAATGTTAGGTTAAGTTGAACTTTAAATAGCCCTAGTAATTGCTTTGTATAAAGAGAAGAAACATGAATTTTCCTGGTTTCCTAAAATTCTAGAGTCTTGTTAGTCACTGGTGTAGGATTATTAGTTAATTGTTCTGAACTCCGTGCTTACCCTCTTTCCTATTTCATGATACTGGTAGATAAGGAACCAAACAAGTCTTACCCTCCACATGAGGTAAGACTTGTTTTAGGTATCTCAAATGTGTAAATATCCTGTGATTGAAGAAACCTAATCCATTTTCGAAACTTTAACAATAAATACTCTTTGATTTTAATGTTCTAGGTATAAATTTATTGTCTTAACAACACATCATTGCTTTGCTACAAACGACAAAATCGAAGATCAAATCCAACTCAACTCTCTCAACTATCTCAATGGAATTCCAATCCAGACGAATTTCTAAGTCTACTGAAATTGAATTGCAATGCCACACGGCTGGACTAAGATTAAGTCATTAAATCCCAGATCATTTAATATTGCCCCCATGATTTCACTATTCATAGTATACATGGGACTGGTTTATTGGTCTACAAACTTGTCTACACATGTCCATAGAGATGTTTAATTTTCAGCTAACAGTCACATCTTTTCAAGGTTCTATCACTTTCCAACATTAAATAGTTGCATTCTCGGAAGGGAACATGAGTACATGTATCATTAGCCACGGTGCTTATATTTGTCAGAGAAAGCTCTAAGCCTGTACACCCAATGGATGTTCTTTCATTTTTGTTCATCTGTTGCAAGTTACTATTTTTCTTGTCTGAATCCTCTTTTGCATCTGACACCATAACTTCATCTCAGTCTCTTAATGACGGTGGAACCTTAGTTTCAAAAGATGGAAGCTTTGAGCTTGGTTTCTTCAGTCCTGGCAGTGCCAAGCATCGTTATGTAGGAATTTGGTACAAAAATATCCCAGTTAAAACAGTGGTTTGGGTTGCAAACCGACTCAACCCCATCAATGACTCCTCTGGCTTCCTAATGATAAACAAGACAGGCAATCTTGTATTAACAAGCCAAAGCAATATCGTAGTTTGGTCGGCATACTTGAGCAAAGAAGTCCGGACTCCAGTTGTATTACAGCTACTAGATTCAGGAAATCTTGTCCTCAGAGGTGAACAAGATGGTGATTCTGAAACTTATTTCTGGCAGAGCTTTGATTATCCTTCTGACACATTGCTTCCAGGAATGAAGCTCGGATGGGATTTAAAGACAGGTCTTGAGCGGCGCGTAACATCATGGAAGAGCTTTGACGACCCGTGTCCTGGAGACTTTATTTGGGCAATTGAACGACAAGGTAATCCTGAGGTAGTCATGTGGAAGGGATCAAGAAAGTTTTATAGGACTGGTCCATGGAATGGCCTTAGATTTAGTGCTCCATCACTAAGGCCGAACCCAGTCTTTAATTTCAGCTTTGTCTCTAATGATGTTGAGCTGTATTACACATTCAACATCACAAATAAAGCTGTTATCTCAAGGATTGTCATGAACCAAACACTCTATGTACGTCAACGATTCACATGGAACAAAGCAACTCAAAGTTGGGAATTGTATTCAAATGTGCCAAGTGATCAATGTGACACTTATGGCCTTTGTGGTGCCTATGGCATTTGCATCATTAGCCACTCGCCTGTTTGCTAATGTTTAAAAGGTTTTAAACCAAAGTCAGGGGGATATGTAGACTGGTCTAAAGGGTGTGTTCGTAATAAGCCGTGAAACTACTCTAGACAAGATGGCTTTATGAAATTTACTGAGTTGAAACTTCCAGATGCTACTCCTTCTTGGGTGAGCAAAAGTATGAACCTCAAGGAATGCAGGGAGGGGTGCTTAGAAAACTCTTCTTGTATGGCTTACACAAACTCAGATATCAGAGGAGGCGGCAGTGGCTGTGCCATGTGGTTTGGCGATTTGATTGACATGAGAAGCTTTCCAAATGGTGGGCAGGACTTGTATATTCGAATGTCTGCTTTAGAGCTAGGTATCCGTTTACTTATTTAAGTTACTCCATTATGAGAACTTAGGAGTGCCACTCCAGTTAGATTAGTTCCATATTTTTATTGTGTAATTTAGTAATGAGTTCAGATTGAGATGCTCCTTTCACATAAAGTAGTTTCTGGGTATAGCTTCTATGCATAGAATTCTGCTGCTATTTGAATCTTTTTTTCTTAGCTATATGATTATTGACTTACTTTGCTATATCTGAATATGCTGATCAAGGAGCGAAAGGTGTGCCTAAGACAAAGTCAGTGGTGATAGTCATTTCTACTGCTGTCCTGTTAGTTGTGGTGATTACAGCTGGCTATTTGGTTCACAAAAGAATGAGAAATATAGTAGGTATAATATTGCTCCATTTTCCTTCAAAAATTTAAAGCCATTTGTTTTCATTTTTATTATAGTTGTTTCCTTTCAATCAATATTTATATGAGTTCGATTTTGCAGTATCAAATCTTCAATAAAATCTTTCACCAAGTAGATTAAGTTTTCGTCTGCAACAATAATTGTACATTTGTTTCAAGATGAAGAGTTAACAATACATATCATTTAGACCTACGGCAGGTTAATTAAACTTGTAAATTTTTTGTTTGAATAACAGGTTTACTTACATGCATTTAGTATCATATTAATACATGCCTCTTTTCACCTGTGGTACTGAACAGAAAAATGAAGATCAAAACATAGACCTGGAGCTACCACTGTTTGAGTTAGCTACAATTGCCAATGCCACCAATAACTTTTCAATCAACAACAAGCTTGGAGAATGTGGCTTTGGACCTATTTACAAGGTAAACTTGAAAGCTGCAAGTAAAAAATAATTATTTTACTGGTGAACTAAATTCACATATATATTCCCAGGGCACACTGGTGGATGGACAAGAAATTGCTGTGAAAAGGCTTTCAAAGATTTCTGAGCAAGGGTTGAAGGAGTTGAAGAATGAGGTTATTCAAAGAGAGGAGAAATTGTTGATTTATGAATTCATGCCGAACAGAAGCCTGGACTCTTTCATTTTTGGTCTGGATCCCTCTAAAACATTAAAATATTCAGCTAGCTTGTGCCTTGATTATAGACGATTCTTATAACCTTAACATGGTAATTTGTAGATCAAGAAAGATGTAAGCTATTGGATTGGTCCATGCGTTTTCGCATAATTTGTGGGACTGCCAGGGGTCTTCTCTACCTTCATCAAGATTCTAGATTGAGGATTATACATCGAGATCTCAAAGCAGGTAATGTGTTACTCGATCAGGATATGAATCCAAAAATTTCAGATTTTGGCTTGGCCAGAACTTTTCGCGGAGATGAGACAGAAGGAAACACAACCAGAGTTATTGGAACATAGTAAGTGTTTCCAGTCATGTGATCTTTACGATTCACTTGCTTTGATTAACGAAAACTAACTTATACATTCTAATCCTCTGAAGTGGTTATGTGGCACCGGAATACGCTAGTGATGGGCAATTCTCAGTAAAATCCGATGTCTTCAGCTTTGGAATATTATTGCTGGAGATAGTAAGTGGAAAAAAATAGAGGATTTTATCATTTGGACAACAACCTTAATCTCATAGGACATGTAAGCAAAACGCATTTATACGACATTTTCTATCATAGTTAAAACCACTAAATACATTATAAGTGACAAGAGTTATGATATGTTGTTAGGCATGGAAGTTGTGGAACAAAGGCATGCCTTTAGAACTGATTGATCCCTGTTATCAAGAATCTTGCAATCTGACTGAAGTGATACGATGCATTCATATCAGTCTATTATGTGTGCAACAACATCCTGATGACAGGCCATGTATGCCCTCTGTGATTTTGATGCTGGGCAGTGAGATTGTGCTGCCTCAGCCGAAGCAACCCGGTTTCTTGGCGGATAGGAAATCAATTGGACCAGATTCTTTGTTAAGCATTCTCGAATCATCTTCAAGTAACTCAATTACGATCTCAGAGTTGGAGGCTCGTTAGAGATCTATTAGTAACATGCCATATTCTACATTATCTCTGAAACTTAAATAACATAATCAGTGATATTTCAGCCAAATGATTGAATCATAAATGATGAGGTTTTTGGTTCAATTATCCTACGATGTAGTATAAGTTGTGGATCTCAAATAGAATGCTTCCTAATGTTTATATAGAAATTGTAAATAAGAGGAACTGTTCAAAATAGCTCCTAGCATCTTGTTATTTTTGTCACGATTATTATTTAAAAATAGCAATTCAAGATATAAAAAATATGAACATTATATTGTTATCATTTTGACTTCCTCCCGTTTAAAATTAAAGAAAGATACACAAGATTCCAACCAAAAATTTGAGTTTCATTGAACAATCATAAACTCTTATGCATAAAGTCTACCTTTAATGGGTGAGAAATTATTTTTCTTACTCACATTGTAATTATAAATGGACCCTAATTATATTTAAAATATTTAACTTTTGTCTTATTTTCTTCCCACTGATTTAGTTACTTTAGGAAGCCGACGGTTTCTTATTTTCTCATTTACTTTTATATGTGTGAGGCTGTAAGGATAACACAATGCAATCTCATGAAAAAAATTTCAGATCGCATGAAAAATCACCTGTCAACAAAATCTTTTTGTTACATCATATTTGTATTTAATATAGTGTAAATAATTTAAACATGTAATAAACATAAATTAGTTTACTAATTATATTAATTAGAGACAAGGTCAAAATCTCATTAAATCATTTGAATGAGAACAAAATCTAATCACATTTTGATTAAAACTTAACCTAATTGCATTGGCTTCTCCGGGTAGTAAAACTATATCCATTATTTATCTACCCTATCAACCCGCTTCCGCTACCCCCTTGTATTAATTAGTATCAAAGAGATCAAAGTCTTATTGGATTAAAATGAGATATAATCACGCTTCGATTAAAATGTAACCCAATTGCATTTGATTGGCCCAAAACTAGAATGATATTTAGTGTTTATCTATCCTATAAATCGGCTTCCACTGCCCTGCTGCGTGAATTACATAATGGACATGTTCTTTTATGATTAACTAACCAAACCTATATAATAAATTATATCATAACTGACTGTTTCAAAATCTAAAATTTATCAAACACCTTAAGAAATTGTTTGCTAAGTTGATTACTTCAGGAGTTTTATAACGTTAACTAATGGTGAGCTTATTTATTCTCATTATTTAATTTTTAATTTTTTTTTATCTTTTTAACAATCTAAATTTTATTGGGAGTCTAAATACATACATTTATTGTACACCATAAAAATATGCCTAACTAACAATTCGCATATCCAAAACGGGATCAAGCTTGGGAAGTCGAATTTTAAGTCTAAGGGGTCATCAGTTCTGAGAGTTTGAAGTAAAATTCAACCGTTGAATAACTGTCAATTTGGTATGATTGAGTTGGGAAACACGTTTATCTCAATTGTCTCAAGACTACTATTTGGTTACTAAATTGGATTTATTATGGCTTCCTAAACTTTAAAGAAGCTAAATCTAGTGATTGATCAGAGGACTTTTGGTTTCTGTTTTTAAGCCGGGATGGTCTCAATTGCTGGAAGCAGAACATGGAGGCACCCAATTTAAATGATACATACAGCGCAATATGTGTTGATGCCGAAATCTGCTCGTCCTATGCCCGACCAGATCTTTACACCAATGTTTGTATTATCAGCAATATTATCAGCAATGAGGGTGTCAATTTCTCCTTGCTTCAATGACCACTTTAGTTGCTGAAGTTAGACCTCTCCTTTTTCTCACTAATCCTGCGTCCACAAAAATGGATCAGAGACGCCGGTGGTTTTGCCGGCGTAAACCCTCCGATGCCTAAGTTAGCACAAGGTGTTTATGGGAAAACGGTTCAATTTAGGTGCAAATAACTGCTTAGAATTGTCTCACTATTGACACTGAACATGGTCTGGATACAATTTGGTAGAGTTTTCCCTTCTCTCAGTTTTTCTGTCCCCTTGGTTATTGATTTCTTCCTCCTTTATAGCCGCTGTCCCACGTTTCCGTTTACCCTTCATCCCTATTTTTTTGGGTAGTGGCAGCCCTTCATGGGACTTTAACTGCTACATTGTGGGTAATCGTGGGATCTCGTGTCTCTCTCGACTGTTCTGGGAAACGCGCAACTATCGTGATTATGTGAAATCGTGTTTCCGTTCTTTGGGGGATGGGTATCGGCTCAGTATATGCTTCTGGTCGGCTTATATTTGTTGGAGGTTCATTTCCAGTGTCCTGCTCGTACCGTTCGGCTGAGGTAGTCCACACCGGGGGTGGGGACTATGGCATGACCGAGTTGGTGCTCTGATTCACCTAACACCAGTCCCCCAGTTTTTGGTCTTGCGAGTGAAACAAATTGAGAGTAGAAACTGATAATGGAATATTACCGGCCCGGGGAACTTCTCATCTGGTCTTCTTTTTACTGGGATGGACTTGAGGCTCCATTTTTTTTCTCTGGGGGGACTCCGACCTGAGCATGGGCCTTTATGAGCATGTCCATTGCATATCTAGGCTCACATCTAACTTGGCCTCTTATAACGGTTGGTGACGTGGGATCTCCAGACTCTTCGTATTTGAAATTTGAATCGACGGGCTATCCATTTCTCGATATCCGGTAAGTGAGCTGGCACCCCCTCACTTAAATGCTTCAATTTCCCCCTTTTCGCGTCAAATCCCTAGATTGAAATCGTCATTGTTTTGCTATTTGTCTCTTCGCCGTTAATCAACCCCCTCTTTGAACTTTGCTCACACTTCCTGCGTCCGGAGTATCCACTTGCTGAGTGTTCTCTCTGTCACGGCAGCGCTCTCAGTGCCAGTTTATTCCAGGTATAGCCTTTAACTTCTTCTCTGGTTGTTGTTGGTTGGGTTCTGTGTATCCGTATACTCGAGTTTGCTTTGTTTTCTTTTGGGATATTGATATGTCAAATCGGAAAANATAGGGGGGACCAGCGTTTGGTTCGGGTGAGAACCACAATTCTGGTGGGGTTGGGGTCCGTGGAGAAGTGGGTGATGGTAAGGGGAGCAGCTCCGAGCCTAGCGGACCTGCTAAGAAAATGAATCTTGGCCATAGGGTGGAGGCGGATTCTTACCCTATTGATTTCGTAGCTTGTGCCACCACCCCCACTGATCTATTTAAGCTTAGGAACCTCTACAACATTCCCAATGAGGTTCTCCTTGTAGTTCCTGGAAAAAGGTGATGTTCCTAGTCGGCCTCCGAAAGGGTATGTGACGATGCACTTGGAGAGTTTCAGACTAGGAGCTCGGCTGCCCCTTCAACGTTATTTTACTGAGATACTGAGCGGTATGCACCTGGCCCAAGTCAGCTACACCCAAATGGGTGGAGGGTTCTCTCGGTAATTTTGTGTTGTGGGAAAGGTGCGGGTTGAATGTGCCTTCCCTTGTTGAAGTGAAGCGTCTGTACCAACTTTGGAGTAGCCCGAGGGAAGCGGGCAGGTACTATTTTATGTCTAGTTCTGCAAAGAGGAAACCGATCACTGGGTTTCCTTCTTCATGTAAAAATTGGAAGAACAATTTTTTCTTTGTTGGAGGAGACTGGTGCCCAGCACTTTGGTTGCTTGGTGGGGATATTTACCTTCCAACACATTTTGTCACCCCAGATTGTTCATTTTTGCCTATGTTCTTAATCAAATTGTCACTTATTGGGTTCTTTAACCTTTTTTTGCTATTTCAGAGTCGTGGGGTTTGATCGAGGGGCTTGAAGACCGGCCTTTACTTCAGGTGGAAACTGCCCTGGTTAACGCGTCTACCTACCAAGACCTCTTGTCGCCAACAAACCTGGTCGGCTCGGGTCTAGTGGACATAGCTGTAGGAACGGATAACAAGATCCTCAACGCGATGAGCAGAAAGCGTGGTAGGGCTCCGAGCAGCTCTAGCAACCCTCCCCCTCCTCCAAAGAAAACCAGCGTTAGCCCTTCAAAGGCTCCTGCTCCAGCTCTGCCCCCTATTCCACCTCGTAAGAGTGCGGGGGAGAAAATTACTGACAAGAGTTCTGAGGTCAGTACACGCTCTGGGGACCGATCCTCCTATCTTCTAGCTCGTGATCAGGGTGACTACCTGTGCCCGTATCAGAGGGACTATGGGAAGTCAGTGGGACCGAAGATGGTCCAAGATATTGAGAGCATGATTCTCAATGAATTGGCTGGTTCTGTCCAGAGGGTCTCTTTCAAGCTGGCGACCATAGTATCTTGTTACAAGAACAGGATCACGCGCCAAGAGAGGAAGCTTCAAGCTGAGAACCAAGACTTGAAGAAGAGGGTTGAGTCTACGGATCGCTCGAAGGAGAAGCTAGCCGATCTGAACAGGCAGATTACGGAGCTAGATGAGAAAGTTGCGGTTGCTGAGTCCACTTCCTCCAAACTTGAGGGTGAATTGGGTGACCTGAAGTCTGATCTTCAGGCTACTTAAAGTGAAAGGGATACTCTGAGGACCGCCCTCGAGGGGGAAATCAAATCCCTGAGTGATAAGTTGGCTGAGGAGAAAGGCAAATCCGTTGATGTGGATGATCGGCTGGATGCCGAGTACGATTCTAGGGTTGCTTTCTCCTATAAGTGCATCATGTCTGTGCTTAAGGAAGAATATCCCGAGCTGGATATGAGCAAGCTGGAGGCTGGAGTGCAGCGGTATATGGCGGAGATCGGCCAGGCAGATAAGAAGCAGGGTGAGCAGGATCAGGTGGAGGCTCCTTTAGATGGGGTGCAGGAGGGGGAAGCTGGGGGATGTGCTTTTGAAGTGGGACAAGGGTCCATGCCTCCTCCTCCCGGCATTGCTGATCTTCTACCTCCGGAGATAACTGATCCTTCACTTGCTGAAGCCGTTGACCCTCCTAATCCTTAGGTCTATTTTTGTATAGACTTTAGCTTTTCATTTGTTTTGTAAACATTTAAATGCTTATAAATTTTTGGATGTTCTTTACTGGCTTTCTTGTCTGGTTTTTGTTGATGGATTGTTTCTGCAGATTAATTTGACAACTTATCTCTTTTTGCCTGCTGGTTCTTTAGTGGACCAAGCAGGAATAGGCATCCGCTTGCCTTAGTAAAATTTTTACGAAATTGCCTGCTGGTCATTCGTGGACCGATCAGGAGCAGGCACTTACTTGCCTTAGTGAAAGTTTCGTAAATTTAGCTGCTGGTCTTTTCGTTGACCGAGCAGAAACAGGCACTTACTTGCCTTAGTGAAAGTTTCGTAAATTTAGCTGCTGGTCTTTTCGTTGACCGAGCAGAAACAGGCACTTACTTGCCTTAGTGAAAGTTTCGTAAATTTAGCTGCTGGTCTTTTCGTTGGCCGAGAAACAGGCACTTACTTGCCTTAGTGAAAGTTTCGTAAATTTAGCTGCTGGTCTTTTCGTTGACCGAGCAGAAACAGGCACTTACTTGCCTTAGTGACAGTTTCGTAAATTTAGTTGCTGGTCTTTTCGTTGACCGAGCAGAAACAGGTACTTATTTGCCTTAGTGAAAGTTTAATGGAACCGTCAACAGAGGGATTTCATGTTGAATTCATCTTTATTGAAATTTGAATGCATTACGAAAATGCGGAATATAGGCATGTGTAATACNTTCGTAAATTTAGCTGCTGGTCTTTTCGTTGACCGAGCAGAAACAGGCACTTACTTGCCTTAGTGAAAGTTTCGTAAATTTAGCTGCTGGTCTTTTCGTTGACCGAGCAGAAACAGGCACTTACTTGCCTTAGTGAAAGTTTCGTAAATTTAGCTGCTGATCTTTTCGTTGACCGAGCAGAAACAGGCACTTACTTGCCTTAGTGAAAGTTTCATAAATTTAGCTGCTGGTCTTTTCGTTGACCGAGCAGAAACAAGTAGTTATTTGCCTTAGTGAAACTTTAATGGAACCATCAACAGAGGGATTTCATGCTGAATTCATCTTTATTGAAATTTGAATGCATTACAGAAGTGCGGAACATATGCATGTGTAACAATTCATCATGCATTTAATAGAAATAACTTGCATAAATAAAGACTTAGTAGAACACTTTACTTACTAGAAATACTTCTTCAAGTGCTCGGCGTTCCACGACCTCTTCACGTCTCGTCCATCTGGGTACGCTAGCTTGTAAGCTCCTGACCCAGTTGCTCGAATCACCTTGTATGGGCCTTCCCATTTCGAACCAAGCGCGCCATGGTTAGGATCCCTAGTGTTTTGATTCACCTTCCTAAGCACCCAATCCCCTGCTCGGAACTGTCTTACGCGTACGTTCTTGTTGTAATAACACGTCACCCTTTGCTGACACTGGGCCACTCTCTGCGAGGCCTCTTCCCTTTTCTCCTCCAGCAAGTCAAGCCTCAGGCAGATCTGCTCGCCGTTTTGCTGCTCATTGAAGTATTCCGTCTGATGTGTTCCTACTCCAATTTCTGTTGGGACTACCGCCTCATGACCAAAAGCTAAGGCAAACGGGGTTTCCCCTGTAGCGGTTTTGTGAGTTGTCCGGTAAGCCCACAGTACCCCTGGTAGCTCGTCAACCCAAGCTCCCTTCTTCTCTCCCAGTCTAGTCTTAAGGAGTTTCTTTATCACTTTGTTGGCTGCTTCCACTTGTCCGTTTGCTTGGGGGTGTGCGAGGGTGCAGAACTTCAGGTCCACCCCTAGGTTCCAGTAAAATTCTCTGAAGTTGTTGTTGTCAAATTGCCTCCCATTGTCGGTAATGATGGTATAAGGGATTCCGTATCTGCAGATGATATTTTTCCAAATAAAATCTGTTGTCTTTCTCTCCGTGATTTGGCTAAGGACCCCCACTTCTATCCACTTGGTGAAGTAGTCTATTACTACAATTGCATGGGTTGCCGCTCCTCGGCCTTTTAGTAACGAACCAATCAGGTCGATTCCCCATTGAGCAAAAGGCCATGGGGATGTCAACGTGGTTAGCTTTTCTAGGGGTTGTGTGGGAACCTCTGAGAAGCTTTGGCAGATTTTACAACTCTTTGCCATCCTTTTCGCATCCTGGTGCATGGTTGGCCAAAAGTATCCTTGCCGGAGTGCCTTGAAGGCTAAAGTTCTTGCTCCTGAGTGATTTTCACATATTCATTCATGAATCTCCCTTAGTACATAGTCCGCCTCCTCATCATCCAAACATCACAAAAAGGGCAAGGTGAATCCTCGGTGGTAGAGCACCCCATCGAGCAGTGCATACCTTGCCGCTCGGTATTTTAACTTTCTTGCTTGCCTTTTATCCTCCGATAAAATGCCATCGCGGATGTATGCGAGAATCGGATCCATCCAGGATTCTTCAGTACTTATTCTCATTACCTCTACTTCTTCTTCTATGCTCGGCGAGACCCTCATCTCTAGTGTAACTGACTTAGGTAATTTGGGGTCTACTGTTGCAGCCATTCTTGCCAACATGTCTGCTCGGTAATTTTCATTCCGGGATATCTGCTTCACCTCTACCTTTTTAAAGAGTTCAGCCATTTGTTTTTCCTTCTTCAAATAAAACCCCAATTTCTCTTCCCTTACTTGGAATTGGTCACTGAGTTGATTACATACTAGCTGAGAATCTGCTCGGATTTCTACTCTCTTTGCTCGTAGTGCATGTGCAAGCCCGAGCCCAGTAATGAAGGCCTCATATTCAGCTTGGTTGTTTGTAAGTTGGAACTCAAATTTCACTGCATAAGATACCTCGACCCCTTATGGGCTTCGGATTATAACTCCTGCCTCGGATCCCTGCTCACTACATGACCCATCAACCATTACCAGCTACACCCCCTTTGGATCCTCCTGTTCCACTAGTTGTTCCTCCTGGACCACTTCCCCTGGTTCAACTCAGTCGACCATAAAATCAGCCAGGGCTTGGGCGTTGATTGCTCCTCGAGGCCTATAGGATAGGTCGAATTCGCTCAGCTCCACATACCACTTTACTAACCGCCCTGATGCATCTGGTTTTTGGAGCACTTGCCGGAGAGGCTGGTCGGTCATCACAATTATCGGGTGGGCCTGAAAATATGGTCGCAGTTTCCGTGCTGCCGTTATTAAAGCCAATGCCCATTTATCCATCAATGGATATCTAGTTTCTGCATCTACCAGGGCTTTGCTAGTGTAATACACAGGGTGTTGTTTCCCTTCTTCTTCTCGGGCTAGCATTGAGCTGGTGGCCCATTTTGAGAGTGCCAAGTACAAAAACAGCTGATCACCTTCTCTCGGAATTAATAGTAATGGAGCGCGGGCTAGGTATTCCTTCAGTTGTCCAAATGCCTCCTCGCATTCCAATGTCCATTGCATATTCCTCCATTTCTTTATGATTTGGAAGAAAGGGTGGCACTTATCAGTGGCTCACGAAATGAATCGGTTCAACGCTGCCAATTTTCCCGTAAGGCTTTGCACTTCCTTAACTGTTCGTGGGGACCTCATTTCTATCACCGCCCGTATCTTTTCTGGGTTGGCCTCAATCCCTCAGTGGCTCACCAGGTATCCCAAAAATTTACCCGAGCTGACCCCAAATGCACATTTCTCCGAGTTCAGCTTCATTTCATACCTTTTCAGCAATTCGAAAGTCTCTTCTAAGTGTTTGACACGATCTCTTGGTTCTCTTGACTTCGTGATCATATCGTCTACATACACCTCCATAGTGTGACCGAGCAATGGTTTGAAGATCTTGTTCACTAACCTTTGATAGGTAGCTCCAGCATTTTTCAGGCCAAAAGGCATCACCCTGTAACAAAACAAACCCATGTTAGTTATAAAGGTGGTGCTTTCCTCATCCTGCTCGTCCATGGGTATCTGGTTGTATCCGGAGAAGGCATCCATGAAACTGAGCAGACCATGACCCGTTGTTGAATCCACCAACTGATCTATTTTTGGTAGGGGAAAGCTGTCATTTGGACATGCCTTATTGAGGTCCGTAAAGTCTACACACATTCTTTACTTCCCGTTGGCTTTCTTTACCAGTACTACATTAGAAATCCACTCCGGGTACTTAGCTTCCCTTATAAATTCTGCTCTCAGTAATTTTTCCACCTCGGCATTAATGGCTTCGTACCTTTCCTGGTTGAAGCACCTCATTTTCTGCCTCACTGGCCTTGCTCCTCTCCTGATAGTTCCACTAGTTGTTCCTCCTGGACCACTTCCCCTAGTTCAACTCAGTCGACCATAAAATTAGCCAGGGCTTGGGCTTTGATTGCTCATCGAGGCCTATAGGATAGGTCGAATTCGCTCAGTTCCACGGACCACTTTACTAACCGCCCTGATGCATCTGGTTTTTGGAGAACTTGCCGGAGAGGCTGGTCGGTCATCACAATTATCGGGTGGGCCTGAAAATATGGTCGCAGTTTCCGTGCCGCCGTTATTAAAGCCAGTGCCCATTTCTCCATCAACGGGTAACTAGTTTCTGCATCTACCAGGACTTTGCTAGTGTAATACACAGGGTGTTGCTTCCCTTCTTCTTCTCGGACTAACACTGAGCTGGTGGCCCATTTTGAGATTGCCAAGTACAAAAACAGCTGATCACCTTCTCTCGGAGTTGATAGTAATGGAGCGCGGGCTAGGTATTCCTTCAGCTGTCCAAATGCCTCATCGCATTCCGATATCCATTCCATCTTCCTCCCTTTCTTTATGATTTGGAAGAAAGGATGGCACTTATCAGTGGCTCGCAAAATGAATCGGTTCAACGCTGCCAATTTCCCCGTAAGGCTCTGCACCTCCTTAACTGTTCGTGGGGACCTCATTTCTATCACCGCCTGTATCTTTTCTGGGTTGGCCTCAATCCCTCGGTGGCTCACCAGGTATCCCAAAAATTTACCCGAGCTGACCCCAAATGCACATTTCTCCGGGTTCAGCTTCATTTCATACCTCCTCAGCAATTCGAAGGTCTCTTCCAAGTGCATGACATGATTTCTCGGTTCTCTTGACTTCGTGATCATATCGTCCACATACACCTCCATAGTGTGACCGAGCAACGGTTTGAAGATCTTGTTCACTAACCTTTGATAGGTAGCTCCCGCATTTTTCAGGCCAAAAGGCATCACCCTGTAACAAAACAAACCCACGTTAGTTATAAAGGTTATGTTTTCCTCATCCTGCTCGTCCATAGGTATCTGGTTGTATCCGGAGAAGGCATCCATGAAACTGAGCAGACCATGACCCACTGTTGAGTCCACCAACTGATTTATTTTTTGTAGGGAAAAATTGTCCTTTGGGTATGCCTTATTGAGGTCCGTAAAGTCTACACACATTCTTCACTTCCCGTTGGCTTTCTTTACCAGTTCTACATTGGAAATCTACTCCGGGCACTTGGCTTCCCTTATAAATCCTGCTCTCAGTAATTTTTCCACCTCGGCATTTATGGCTTCGTACCTTTCCTGGTTGAAGCACCTCATTTTCTGTCTCACTGGCCTTACTCCTCACCTGATAGCCAACTGGTGGCAGGCTACCCTTCGATCAATTCCTGGCATATCCTCATGAGACCAGGCAAATATGTCTGCATGGGACTGTAGACACTTCACCAGCTCACCTTTTGTCGCTTCGCCAATTCTGACCCGACTTTGACCACTCTGCTCGGGTTACTCTTGCTTATAACAACTTCCTCCAACTTCTCGACAGGTTCCTGGCGACCATTTTTTGAATCCCCTCGGTTATCTAGAGAGGTAACCTGCAGCGTTTCCTTGGCCACTGTAGCATAACAGTTCCTCGCCATTCTCTGGTCACATTTTACTATGCCAGCAACTCCATTTACTCTGTACTTCAGCGCCAAATAATGTGTGGATATTACACATTGGCTTATCCTCATGAACGGTCTCCCCAGTATCATCTGGTAAGGGCTTCTTTCCTCTACTACGACAAAATCCAACATCATCATTTTTTCAAACGGTTTTGACCCCACGGTAATCGGGAGTTCAATAATCCCCATGGGAGTTAACCATCCTCCTCCAAATCCCTTCAATGAGGGATTCGTCCGTTCTAGCTTCAAGTCTGAAATTCCCATATCATCTAGGGCTGACTTAAACAGAATGTCAACTGAGCTGCCCGTGTCCACCAGTAATCGCCGCAATTATGTATTGGCCACCGATGCCTTAATCACCAGTGCATCCTCATGAGGATATAAAATACCCTCTTCGTCGTCATCTGTCCACATAATGGGAACTTGCCACACTTTTGCCCTCTTAGGTGCTGGCAAATTGAAAAACACCTCTTTGCTAGTCATGGCGTATCTCCCATAGTTCTTTCGGGCCCTGTTCGAATCTCCGGCCAATGTTAGCCCTCCTGCTATCACATAGATAACTGGCTGTTCACGCTCCAGATCCCTCTCAACTCCTTCATCCCTTATGTATTGTGACTCAATGACAGGGGACACTCTATCCACGTACTCATCCAAGTATCGGTTCCTCATTAAATCCTCCACCTAAATCTTTAGGTCACGACATTGGCTGATAGTGTGACCGTGAGTGTCGTGGAATTTGTAGAATCTGCTCTTATCCCGTCGGTGAGCAGGTTTTGTTATAGGGGCTGGTAGGTACAGCAGTCCTCGTCCCTCGATCCTCTCATACAATTCTTCTATGGAGATTTTTAATGGATTGTACTGTCTATATGCCGCGCTGTGGTCAACCAATTGAACTGCTCGGCTATCATGGATGTCGCCTCAGGCTGGTATAGCCGGTAGCTGCTCTGGTCGTCCAGACCTAGAATTAGTTGCATTTAACGCTCTGGGATTGTTGTGATAAGGGTGGGCAACCGTCTGCCTGAACTCTCGCTGCCGCTCTGGGAACGGGGGGCGGGGAGGTTGAGCCCGGCTGTGTTGGAACTGTTGTGATCTCGGAGCTATGGGGTAAGGGCGGGACCGAGCTGATATTCCGCCCATTACTGAAGATTCCTCAGCTCGCTTTCCCAACCCGCTCTCGTTCGGGGCTCTCCATTCCTTTCGTCTCAGCTCTTCCAGCTGTTCACTTTTTATTCTCGCCGATTTCTCCTCTTCGATTTCTATATCTCGCCTCGCCTGCTCATACCCCATCGAGTAATTCTGCACTAGGGGGCTTCTTAAGTTATACCACAGTCGGCTGATTCTTACACCTTCNTCGTCATCTGTCCACATAATGGAACTTGCCGCACTTTTGCCCTCTTAGGTGCTGGCAAATTGAAAAACACCTCCTTGCTAGTCATGGCGTATCTCTCATAGTTCTCTCGGGCCCTGTTCGAATCTCCGGCCAATGTTAGCCCTCCTGCTATCACATAGATAACTGGCTGTTCACGCTCCAGATCCCTCTCAACTCCTTCATCCCTTATGTATTGTGACTCAATGACAGGGGACACTCTATCCACGTACTCATCCAAGTATCGGTTCCTCATTAAATCCTCCACCTAAATCTTTAGGTCACGACATTGGCTGATAGTGTGACCGTGAGTGTCGTGGAATTTGCAGAATCTGCTCTTATCCCGTTGGTGAGCAGGTTTTGTTATAGGGCTGGTGGGTACAGCAGTCCTCGTCCCTCGATCCTCTCATACAGTTCTTCTATGGAGATTTTTAATGGAGTGTACTGTCTATATGCCACGCTGTGGTCAACCAATTAAATTGTTCGACTATCATGGATGTCGCCTCGGGCTGGTATAGCCGGTAGCTGCTCTGGTCGTCCAGACCTGGAATTAGTTGCATTTAACGCTCTGGGATTATTGTGATAAGGGTGGGCAACCGTCTGCCTGAACTCTCGCTGCCGCTCTGGGAACGGGGGGCGGGGAGGTTGAGCCCGACTGTGTTGGAACTATTGTGATCTCGGAGCTATGGGGTAAGGGCGGGACCGAGCTGATATTCCGCCCATTACTGAAGATTCCTCAGCTCGCTTTCCCGACCCGCTCTCGTTCGGGGCTCTCCGTTCCTTTCGCCTCAGCTCTTCCAGCTGTTCACATTTTATTCTCGCCGATTTCTCCTCTTCGATTTCTATATCTCGCCTCGCCTGCTCATACCCCGCCGAGTAATTCTGCACCAGGGGGCTTCTTAAGTTATACCACAGTCGGCTGATTCTTACACCTTCTTTTAATCCCCGCAATGCTTGCGGGTGATTAAAAACTCCCAGATCCAACACGACTCGATAATATCGTTTAACAAAATCCCGAAGGGATTCATGCTCCTCCTGTTTCATCCCCATCAGTTCTATCATGTCGTCCTCTAGGGCTACGGCTCCTCAGAACTATTCGGCCAACTCCTGGCACATCTGCTCGTACCCCTTTATACTTCCTCGGGGTAGTTTGCGGTACCATTCCCGGGCTCGTCCCTCTAGTGTTAATGGGAACACCCTGCACCTCTGAGCTGGTGTCAGCCCCTGCACACCCGTCATGTCGTTGAAACGCTCAATGTGCACTAGCGGGTCATTTCGCCCGGAGTATTTGAGGCCGGGGAAACGGAAATCTCTTGGGATTATTGTACCCATGATCTCGTTTGATAACGGAGATTCTTCATCTAACATTATTCTCCAGCTCGGGGGCTTCCTCTTGCCCTGTATCTCCTCAATCACCTGCGCACCTCTCCCTCCAATTCTACAGCACGATCAGGATCACGCGCAACTATCTGATCTCGCTCCTGCTCGGCATTCTGCAACCGTTTTCTAAGCTCTCCTTCATCAACATTGCCCCCTCGGCCATCAACTTCCAGTACCCTTCCGGGGCAAGGTTGGTCCCTCCCTTCATCTACGTGTTCTCCTGGAATCCAACCAGTACTTCTATGGGGATGCACCCCATTAGGTTGGTCTGCCGGCGGAGGAATTTTCTCGACTCTACGCCTCCGAAGGCTGGGTTCTGCTCCTACTTCACCTCTCCCCACGGGAGTTTCACAATCCCTTCTCCGCTCGTCCCTCAGCTCATACAGTATGGCCGCGAGAGTCTCAATTTGTTTCTCCATCCGCTCCAGTCGTTCTTGCGTCACCCTCTCTCAGGCTTCATTTGCAATTTCTCGGAGAGTGATTGTCCCCATAGTTTCATTGTCCTCCCCCACAACATTATTCTTTGACACATCCATCTCCAACCGTTCGCTGCTGCTCTGGTAATTACGAATTTAGTTGTATCTTTTTATTCACTCCCCACAGACAGCGCCAAAATGTTGATGCCGAAATCTGCTCGTCCTATGCCCGACCAGATCTTTACACCAACGTTTGTATTATCAGCAATATTATCAGCAATGAGGGTGTCAATTTCTCCTTGCTTCAATGACCACTTTAGTTGCTGAAGTTAGACCTCTCCTTCTTTTTCTCACTAATCCCGCGTCCACAAAAATGGATCAGAGACGCCGGTGGTTTTGCCGGCGTAAACCCTCCGATGCCTAAGTTAGCACAAGGTGTTTACGGGAAAACGGTGCAATTTAGGTGCAAATAACTGCTTAGAATTGGCTCACTATTGACACTGAACAGGGTCTGGATACAATTTGGTAGAGTTTTTCCTTCTCTCAGTTTTTCTTTCCCCTTGGTTATTGATTTCTTCCTTTTTTATAGCCGCTGTCCCACGTTTCCGTTTACCCTTCATCCCTTTTTTTTTGGGTAGTGGCAGCCCTTCATGGGACTTTAACTGCTACATTGTGGGCAATCGTGGGATCTCGCGTCTCTCTCGACGGTTCTGGGAAACGCGCAACTATCGTGATTCTGTAAAATCGTGTTTCCGTTTTTTGGGGGATGGGTATCGGCTCAGTATATGCTTCTGGTTGGCTTATATTTGTTGGAGGTTCATTTCCAGTGTCCTGCTCGTACCGTTCGGCTGAGGTAGTCCACTCTGGGGGTGGGGACTATAGCATGACCGAGCTGGTGCTCTGATTCACCTAACAATATGCACTTTAAAAAACCTCTTTAGCCTAAAAAGTTTGTAATTGGAGATGAATAATATATAGAAATATATATACATTTTTTGCCTCATCAGCAATCTCATGCTTCTGCTTCAATTCACAGATATCACATAAAGAACACTGTTGTCTGCAAAGAACAACTTTATGACAGGAAACTTCTTGTGAAAGTAATGGTAGAATTTGGTAGCAGCAAGAAATGTCAACTGCCAAACATTTGGAGAGCCCTCTGATGGGATTGAAGACTGCAGAATTTCCTGGACTCCACATCTCTGAAAGTGGCAAAAGGTTACATGTAACTGATGGAGCATTAAGAGTTGATTGTTCAAAACCCCGTGCCCTGCACTCTAGGACATTGTTGATGTGTAATTTACCTGTGATTGAAGAAATCTTGGTGAGTGAAATCAACCTGCGAAACTTTACAGTAAATACTCTTTGATTTTATGCTCTAGGTTTGAATTTATATCTCAACAGCACATCATTGCTTCACTACAAACGACAAAATGGAAGGTCAAATCCAGCATAATTCTCTCATGCATCTGAATAAAATTCCAATCCAGACCTATTTGTAACACAGCTGGACTGACCTTTAAAATCCAAGATCACTAATATTGGTTGCCAAGATTTTATTATCACATCAAATGGGACAGGTTTAGTCGTGTAGAATCTTGTCTTCACAACCTCATAGAGATCGAATTTTCAACTGCCAGTCACTGTTGTTCAAGTTTCCACCACTTGCAACACTAAATAATTGCGTTCTCGCAAGGGAATTTGAGTCCAGAAGCATTGACTTCTAGTTCAATGCCGTTAAAGATGGATCATTAGTCATGGTATTAGCATCTATATAGTTTGTTAGAGAGAGATCTAAGTTTATACACGAATGGGTGTACTTTTATTTTTGTTCGTCTGTTGTAATTTACTATTTTTCTTGCCTGATTCCTCTTTTGGATCTGATACCATTACTTCATCTCAGTCTCTTAGTGATGGTAGGACCTTAGTTTCAAAAGATGAAAGCTTTGAGCTTGGTTTCTTCAGTCCTGGTAGTTCCAAGAATCGTTACATTGGAATTTGGTACAAAAGCATCCCAGTTAAAACTGTTGTTTGGGTAGCAAACCGACTCAACCCCATCAATGACTCTTCTGGATTGTTAATCATAAACAAGAGGGGCAATCTTGTTTTAAAAAGCCAGAGCATGAGGGTAGTTTGGTCAGCAAGCTTGAGCAAAGAAGTGCAGCAGACTCCAGTGGTATTACAGCTACTAGATTCAGGAAATCTTGTCCTCAGAGGTGAACAAGAGGGTGATTCTGGAACTTATTTCTGGCAAAGCTTTGATTATCCTTCTGATACATTGCTTCCAGGAATGAAGCTCGGATGGGATTTAAAGACTGGCTTTGAGCGACGTGTAATATCGTGGAAGAGCGCAGACGACCCGTCTCCTGGAGACTTTATTTGGGCAGTTGAACGACAAGATAATCCTGAGGTAGTCATGTGGAAGGGTTCAAGCAAGTTTTATACCACTGGCCCGTGGAATGGCCTTAGCTTCAGTGCCCCAACGACAAGGCCTAACCCAATTTTTAACTTCAGCTTTGTCTCTAATGAGGATGAGCTGTGCTACACATTCAGCATCAAAGATAAAGCAGTTGTCTCAAGGATTGTCATGAACCAAACCACCTATTTAGGTCAAAGATTCATATGGAGTAATAACACTCAAACTTGGGACTTGTATTCAAAAGCGCCAAGAGATGAATGTGACACTTATGGTCTTTGTGGTGCCTATGGTGTTTGCATTATCAGCAAATCGCCCGTTTGCCAATGTTTGAAAGGTTTTAAAACTAAATCAGGCGGGTACATGGACTGGCATGAAGGGTGTGTGCGTAGTAAGGCATTAAACTACTCTAGACAAGATGGTTTTATCAAATTTACTGAGCTGAAATTGCCAGATGCTAATTTCTCTCGGGTGAGCAAAAGTGTGAATCTCAAGGAATGCAGGGAGAAGTGCTTAGAAAACTCTTCATGTATGGCGTACACAAATTCAGATATCAGAGGAGGCGGCAGTGGCTGTGCCATGTGGTTTGGCGATCTGATTGACATGAGAAGCTTTCCAGATGGTGGGCAGGACTTCTATATTCGAATGTCTGCTTCAGAGCTAGGTATTTGCTGACCTCTTTATGTTACTCCATAATGAGAATTTAGAAGTGCCACTCCAGTTAGATTACATGTTCCCATTTTTTTTATTGTGTAATTTGTTCACGAGTTCAGATATTGAGGTACTCCTATCTGCTTGAACAGTGAATTTTTGCTGCAACTTGAGTTTTTTTTTTTTTTTTCTTACCATTATGATTATTGACTTATTTTACTATATCTGAATATGCCAATCAAGGAATGAAAGGCGAGCCTACGACAAAGATAGTGGTGCTAGTCATTTCTGCCGCTGCTCTGTTAGCCGTGGTGCTTATATCTGGCTATTTGATCCACAAACGAAGGAGAAACATGGCAGGTAAAATAACTCCCTTTGCCTTCACATATTTATTGCCATTTGTTTGAACTTTACGCAGCAGTTTTCATTCAACCAATGGTTCCGATAGTTTTCTTTGCTTTCTTCATTATGAGTTCTTCAATCAAATTCTTTATCAAGTAGATAGTATTGAAAGAGCATATCAATTAGACGGGGACTGTTAAATGAATGAACTTTAATAAATTTTGTGGAAAAGAAGAACCTTCGCATCAAGAACAAGAAAATGGAAGTTTCCATTTTAATTAAGTCCTGTATCTGTACTGCATATGTTTCTTTCGGTTAGTACTGTCCATTATTATTTCTGTGAAAACAGAAACTGATCAGGAAAACGAAGATCAAAACATTGACCTGGAGCTGCCACTATTTGAATTAGCTACAATTTCTAATGCCACCAATAACTTTTCAATCAACAACAAGCTTGGAGAAGGTGGCTTTGGACCTGTATACAAGGTAAACAGAAACTTGCTAGTCAAAATTACTTATTTTACCTGGTAATTAATTTCACATATGTCTTTCCAGGGCACACTTGTGGATGGACAGGTAATTGCTGTGAAAAGGCTTTCAAAGATTTCTGATCAAGGATTGAAGGAGTTGAAGAATGAAGTTATACTATTCTCCAAATTACAGCACAGAAATCTTGTAAAGCTTCTTGGCTGCTGCATTCACGGAGAGGAGAAATTGTTGATTTATGAATTCATGCCGAACAAAAGCCTGGACTACTTCATATTTGGTCTGGATGCCTCTAAAACTTACAATTTTCAGCTAGCTAGTCCCTTGATTATAAACGTTTCTTATAATTTAGTGCAGATTTTTTTTTTTAAAGAGAATTCAAGTGGAAAATTGTACTAACCTTTATTATGATATTCTCTAGATCAAACTAATAGTAAGCTATTGGATTGGTCCAAGCGTTTTCACATTATCTGTGGAACTGCTAGGGGTCTTCTCTACCTTCATCAAGATTCTAGACTGAGGATTATACATCGAGATCTCAAAGCAAGTAATGTGTTACTTGATCATGATATGAACCCAAAAATTTCAGATTTTGGCTTGGCTAGAACTTGTGGTGGAGACGAGACAGAAGGAAACACAAATAGAGTGGTTGGAACATAGTATGTCTTGTTTTTTCATCTTTATTATTCATTTCCACTAATTAATAAAATTTAACTTTTTCTAGTTCTTTGAAGTGGCTATATGGCACCGGAATATGCTAGCGATGGGCTATTCTCAACAAAATCCGATGTCTTCAGCTTTGGCATTTTATTGCTAGAGATAGTAAGTGGAAAAAAAAATAGAGGATTTTATCATTCAGACAACAGCCTTAACCTTATTGGACATGTAAGTAAAATGCACACTCTTCTTAAAAAATGATTCAAGAATTATGTCACTTTAATTTTGACTTAAATTAGTTTAAACTGATAAATCATAAATGATGAAAAAGTTTTGATATATTTTAGGCATGGAAGTTGTGGAACGAAGGCATGCCTTTACAACTGATCGATGCTTGTTACCAAGAATCATGCAATCTCGCTGAAGTGATACGATGTGTCCACATCAGCTTATTGTGTGTGCAACAGCATCCCGATGACAGACCTAGCATGCCATCAGTGATCTTGATGTTGGGCAGTGAGATTGTATTGCCTCAGCCAAAGCAACCTGGTTTCTTGGCGAACAAGAAATCAACAGAACCGGATTCTTCATCAAGCATGCTTGAATCATCTTCTACTAACACAATTACGATCTCAGAGTTGGAGGGTCGATAGAGAAGCTATTAGTAAAACGTCTTAATCTTATGAGACGTTTTCTGAAACTTAAAGAGTACATTTTCAGTAATATTTCAAACTTGGAATGATTTCTTCACAGGAAACAACTTGAATTGTGATAAAGCTTTTTAGCACTCTTGTGAATCTAGTACCAATGATTAATTTTATTAGTCGGGTTACAACTTAATAATTTTATTACAGCTTATCTATTCTGGAGAGGATCCTAATCCATATTTTTTAGTCTAATTTATCTGAAGGATACTTTCATAGAAGATGAATAAACTTATTAAAAGATTTCATATTAATAAATATTAGTAAGCCGTAAATAATTTTGTCTTTCATTATGTTAACAAATTGTTAAATTTCTAACTGACATCCCATGACGCCGACATAATTTGTGATCATCAATTAAATATTTTGTATCCAATAATTGGTAACACACTAATCTTTCGATGGATGCTGATAAAGCCATTAAGAGGCCATCATCACCTTTGAGAGTTCGAAGAAAATCTCAGCCTTTTTGGGCTTGTAAGACTTGAGTGATGATGATCACATGTGTATGTTGAAAGAAGGTGACTTAGATTGTGATAGAGCTCTTAAGCAGATGGAGTTTTGTGTCTTGATGCTTAAATTAAGTCCCGAGGTGATGGATGCTTCAAGGTTACTGGTTGAAGAAGCTCTAGAACAAGAATTCAGTGGTTGTCATTGATTTTCGGCCTTTTATTTATTTATTTTTATTGATGTTTCAAGATTTTTTTTTTAATGAAATACATTTTCTTATGCAGAAGGAAATGAGAAATACAAATAACCATTTGGCATATCTATTTACTTATTTTATGGCATATACTAAGAATGTAGATATGAATTTGGCTTGAGAACTTAGCAACATGTCACGGGATGAGTGTTTTGAGCAACGAACTCGTGCGGCATTTAGACAACTTTTGCCGAATGTTGCTAAGTAAGCCTTGAGCTTCTCGACTAGCTAAGCTTAGAGGTTTTCGAAGACCTAGAGAGAAGAGAGCAATGGACCCGAATAAGAGAAAATATATTACTCACAAGAGAGATTACAAGAGAGCTTACAAGAATGTTTGAGTTGCTTGCTCTAAGCTTGTTGCTCAAATGCCAAATGCCAAATGCCATGTCCTATTTATAGGGGAGGCTTGTCATGCTCTACATGTAACACCCCAAAACTAACACCTGCGGAGCACATGAAGAATGAGGTTACTTACAAATCGTAATCCTTACCCATCAAATTCCAAACTGAAATACCTCAAATTCTTATTCAAATAAGTCCACAAATTCAAACGTCTAACACTAAATAATCTCCCAAAACATAATGATAACAAAAGTCTCAAACTCTAAATTACAAGTTCATAATGGAAATAAACTGAATAGAAACATGAGTCTATTCCTCTTCTTATTCAAATGGCAAACGGAAACGAAAAATTACTAACTCCAAAGCTAAGCGCACCTCTCAAAAGAAACTTAATCTGCAAAAATAATGATGAGGGGTGAACCGTCAACTTGGCAAATAAAACCATTCCTAACACACTAGGCCTATTGATACTGAAAATATTGCAAGCCTTCTTTTATTTAATACATATATCATAATTCATAAATTTCATAAAACGATTTATCACGATAACATAACATAAAATTCTTAATAATTCAGAATATCCAAAAGCATATTTACTTACAAAGCAAATCATATAATACGTGTACAGAAAACAAAAGATTAGCTCATGTCACATAGTGTCACTTATAGTCCTGGTGACCGGCCAGAAACAGAATCAGAATATCGTGTGCACACTCAGAACAGAAACTCAGTATTGGTCCAGATAGATATATCGTATATTACGATCAGAATCAGAATCAGAATAACTATAGACAATGAGCCAAAACATTAGGAATCTCATACAATCATCAATAATTGAAATCAAACATGGGTACAAAACATTCGTATCAGATTCATAAAAGTCCATATCAATAATTTAGGCTTGCATAGTATTTTAAAGATAAAATCATAAAAGTTAGTCATGTCATAAAATAATTTACATATTAAAAAGTATTTATAAAATACTTTGTTAAAAAGAATTTAGGCTTTAAAACGTTTACATAAAACTAATTTTGTTATGAAAATCCATTAATCTTCTAAGTAGTGTAAAAAAAAAATTTTTTACTTATAATAATACTATTGAAATACTTATACATATCCAGTATACTAGGAATGAAGTTACTTACCTCGACTAAAGAATTTGAATTAACACGCCTCTAAGTCTCTAAGAGCCTCAATCACCTCCAACACCTTAAAGAAATACAAGATATGACAATTAATAACTTATTCTAAGAATCTGATTTTCTAATTCATACCAGTACAGGTCTGATTCTCAGAATTTCAACTCTTGATCTATAACTCATAATGATATAATGTTCTGTGAAACTATTCTGGACATCCATCAGTACCCCATGTAAAATTTACAAGAGGATCCGATATCAAAAACATTTTCAAAACTATTTATTTCTCAACAAATTCGAAACTGTTTTCACATAACCTAAACCAAACAGAACGGGTTCTCTGGTTTTTATAAAATAAAATAATAATCATAAAATTATGAAATTAAAACTGGGAATCCTACACACATATATTAACCTACATATAAAATTTCAGAATTTTCAGAATTCATTTGGTGCTAAACATAATCTTGTGAATCCGATCGCAATGCTAGAATCGCAGTTTTCCAGTGCAGTGGTTTCTATTTCGAAAATACATATAAAATTGGAAACGAATTCGAACTTAATGAAATAAAATTTATTCAAGAAGCCTTACATGTCTAGTTTCCAGAAATATAAATTCCATAAGAAAAATCGTTCAGAAAATATAGGTTTAAATTCGAGATACTCATGCTGTCCAGAATTATCCTGTGTGCTTAATACGTCAAGGATTGATTAACTAAACTCATAATAAATCAAAACCCTAAACAAAGCCTAAATGCATCCTAAATCATGCATTATGATCTATAACCATCTAAAATCATACCAATATAAACCCTAGATAGAGTGATTAAAAATCTGTAGAGAATAGGAAAAATAACTTACCCGTCGCTTTGATTCTCTCCTAAACAAATGTTTGAATCCTAGGGTTTGGGTAGGAGCATAAAGAGCAGTAGAGAAGAAGAATAAAAGTTGTGGACTTAGGGTTATGGAAGGAGAAAGATATGAATTTATAGGGAGTCTTAAGAAACCCTATTTAATTTGGAAAAATAACATTTTTTCCAAAACTATCTTATAAATAACCATAAAGGTTTGATTTCTATGGTTAAGGCAATGAAAATGCTAAAAAAAATGGGTGTGAAGGATTTTTAGCATATGTAGTTGCTGACCATTCCGATGGGGCATGCCTTGAGGACATACCTATTGTAAGAGAATTTATTGATGTATTTCCTGAAGATCTTCCTGGATTACCCCTGGATCGAGAGATTGAGTTTACTATAGAATTAGTTCCCGGTACTACACCTATATCCAAGGCACCATATCGGATGGCACCCTTTGAGTTAAAAGAATTGAAGGTCCAGCTGCAAGAATTACTAGATAAGGGTTTCATCCGTCCTAGTGTGCCGCCCTGGGGTGCTCCCGTTTTGTTCGTAAAGAAGAAAGATGGTTCAATGAGGTTGTGTATTGATTACCGGCAGTTGAATATGGTTACTGTCAATAAATACCATCTTCCTCGAATTGATGACCTCTTTAATCAATTATGAGGTGCAGCGGTATTTTCTAAAATTGATTTACGATCTGGCTATCATCAATTGAAAATAAGAAGTGAGGATGTATCAAAGACAGCTTTTCGAACTCGTTATGGGCACTATGAGTTCTTAGTTATGCCTTTTGGATTAATTAATGTTCCTGTAGCGTTCATGGATTTGATGAATAGGATCTTCCAACCTTATCTTGACCAGTTTGTAATCGTCTTTATTGATGACATATTGGTTTACTCTAAGAGTAAGGAGGAGCATGAGACGCACCTGAGGATTGTATTAGAAACATTGCGAGAGAAGAAGTTGTATGCAAAATTTAATAAGTGTGAGTTTTGTCTTGATCGTGTGGTGTTTTGGGGGCATATAGTGACGAATGATGGTATTTCAGTAGATCCAGCCAAAGTGGAGGTAATTGTGAATTGGGAAAGGCCTTCTAGTGTGACTGAAGTAAGGAGTTTCTTAGGATTGTCATGTTATTATAGGCGCTTTGTGAAAGGATCTTCTAGCATAGCAGCATCAATGACTAATTTGGTTAAGAAGAATGTGAAGTTCAATTAGGATGAGGCATTTGAAAAGAGCTTCCAAGAGCTCAAGAGTCATTTGGTGACTGCCCCTATTTTAACTCTCCCTTCTGAAGGTGGAGGTTTTGTGATTTACAGTGACGCTTCTAGAAAATGTTTGGGTTGCATTTTAATGCAGCATGGTAAGGTTATAGCATATGCTTCTAGGCAGTTAAAGAGTCATGAACAAAACTATCCAACTCTTGATTTGGAGTTGATTGCTATAGTGTTTGCTTTAAAAATTTAGAGACATTATTTGTATGGGGAGATTTGTGAGATCTTCACCAACCATAAGAGTTTGAACTACTTGTTTACTCAAAAGGAATTGAATTTGAGGCAGAGAAGATGGTTGGAGTTGATGAAGGATTTTGACTAATCTATTAATTACCATTCAGGTCAGGCAAACGTCGTAGCAGATGCCTTGAGTAGGAAAGCATTTGGGTGCATGGCTCATCTTATCACCATGCAATCTCATTTGATAAAAGACTTGAGGAGATGTAGGATTGAGGTAATTACTTATGGGCAAGCAGACTTGTTAGCACATTTAATAGTCCAACCCACTCTAACTGATAAAGTTAAGGTAGCTCAAAAGATGGACATATAACTCAATAAAATCTGTAAAGATGTGAACAAAGGATATAGCCTGGATTTAGACTTGATAATGTGGATATATTATGGTTGGGGCAAAGGCTATGCGTGCCAGCAGATGAAGAGTTGAAGGCAGAGATCTTAAAAGAAGCACATGAATCATCTTACAATATGCATCCTGGTAGTACTAAGATGTATCGTGATCTAAAGTAGAGTTTTTGGTGGAGGAATATGAAGAGAGATGTTGCTGCTTTTATGTCTCGATGTTTAGTTTGCCAACAAGTGAAGATCAAACATCAAAGACCAGCAGGAACTTTACAAATGCTTCATATTCCTCGGTGGAAATAGGAACACATAACAATGGTTTTCGTCTCTGGATTACCTCGTTATAGGAGGGGATGTGATTGCATTTGGGTAATTTTTGATCGATTGACGAAATCGACTCATTTCTTGGCAAGGAAGAGTACAGACAATGTAGGGCAATTAGCTAAGTTATTCATTAAAGAGATAGTAAGGCTTCATGGAGTTCCAATGTCAATAGTGTATAATAGAGATCCATTATTCACTTCAAGATTTTGGGCTAGCTTACATAAAGAGTTGGGGATGAAATTGAGATTTAACACTGTTTTCCATCCACAGACAGATGGATAATCCGAAAGGACTATTCAAACCCTTGAGGATATGCTTCGAGCTTGTGTACTAGACTTGAGTGGTGGTTGGGAAGAGCATCTAATGTTGATCGAATTTGCTTATAACAATAGATTTCATTCGAGTATCGGCATGGCACTATTTGAGGAATTATATGGAAGAAAGTGTAGGTCCCCAATCTGCTGGGATGAGATTAGTGAAAGAAAACTTTTGGGTCCAGAATTAGTACAAATTATTGTTGATAAAATCAAATTGATTAGAGAACGTCTTCAAACAGCTCAGAGCAAACAGAAGAGTTATGTAGATCGTCGTAGACATGAGTTGGAATTTGAAAAAGGAGATTTTGTTTTCTTGAAAGTATCGCCATAGAAAGGGGTGTTTCGGTTCGGGAAGAAAGGGAAGCTTAGCCCTAGATTTATTGGACCATTTGAGATTTTAGAGAGAATTGGTCTGGTGGCCTATCGCATAGTTTTACCACCAAGTCTGTCTAGGCTTCACAATATATTTCATGTGTCTGTGTTAAGAAATTACATTGCAGACCCTTCACATGTGCTAGACTATCAACCGATTTAGATAACTAAAGACATGTCGTATGAGAAATAGCCTATTGATATTGTTAATAAAAAAGAACAAGTATTAAGGAGTAGAGTTATTCCCCTAATGAAGGTACGATGGATGAATCATTCTATTGAGGAAGCCACATGAGAGCGAGAAGCAAAAATGTTGGAGAAGTATCCTCAACTCTTCCATGCATAAGGTAACCTTTTAATTTCGAGGACGAAATTTTTGTTAGGAGAGGAGAAATTGTAACGCCACAAATTTTCATAATATTAAATTATGAAAATTGGGCTTTCATTGGAAATTATGTATGGCCTAAAACCCTTATTAGAAAAGGATATTATAAATAGGGGTTATTTATGAGATAGTTTTAGAAAAGCGACGGGTTTAATTTTTCCAAATTAAATAGGGTTTCTTAAGACTCCTTATAAATTCATACTTTTCCCCTTTCATAACCCTAAGCCCATGACATTTATTCTTGTTCTCTGCTGCTCTTTACGTTCCTACCCAAAGCCTAGGATTCAAACATTTGTTTAAGAGAGAATCAAAGCGACGGGTAAGTTATTCTCCCTATTCTCAACAAGATTTCTAATCACTCTATCTAGGGTTTATATTGGCACGATTCTAGATGGTTATAGATCATAATGCATGATTTAGGATGTATTTAGGCTTTGTTTAGGGTTTTGATTTATTATGAGTTTAGTTAATCAATCCTTGACGTATTAAGCACACATGATAATTCTGGACAGTATGAGTATCTCGAATTTAAACCTATATTTTTTGAACGATTTTTCTTATGAAATTCATATTTCTAGAAACTAGACATATAGGGCTAAATTTTATTTCATTAAATTCGACTTCGTTTTCAATTTTATATGTATTTTCGAAATAGAAACCACTGCACTGGAAAACTGCGATTCCAGCATTGCGATCGGATTCACAAGATTATGTGTACCACCAAATGAACTCGTAAAATTATGAAATTCTATATGTAGGTTAATATATGTGTCTAGGATTTCCAGTTTTAATTTCATAATTTTATGATTAGTATTTTATTTTACAACAATCACAGAACCCATTCTGTTTGGTTTAGGTTATATGAAAACAGTTTCGAATTTGTTGAGAAATAAATAGTTTTGAAAATGTTTTTGATATCGGATCCTCTTGTAAATTTTACATGGGGTACTCATGGATGTCCAGAATAGTTCCTTAGAACATTATGTCATTATGAGGTTTAGATCAAGAGTTAAAATTATGAGAATCAGACATGTACAGGTATGAATTAGAAAATCATATTCTTAAAATAAGTTATTAATTGTCATATCTTGCATTTCTTTAAGTTGTTGGAGGTCTTTGAGGCTCTTAGAGGCTTAGAGGCATGTTAATTCAAATTCTTTAGTCAAGGTAAGTAACTTCATTCCTAATATACTGGATATGTATAAGTATTTTGATATTATTATTATAAGTAAAAATATTTTTATACTACTTAGAAGATTAATGGATTTTCATTACAAAATTAGTTTTATGTAAATGTTTTAAAGCTTAAATTCTTTTTAATAAAGTATTTTATAAATGCTTTTAATATGTAAATTATTTTATGACATGACTATCTTTTATGATTTTATCTTTAAAATGTTATGCAAGCCTAAATTATTGTTATGGACTTTTATGAATCCGATACGAATGTTTTGTACCTATGTATGATTTCAATTATATATGATTGTACGGGGGCAAAGTGGCACGTATAAGTCATTATGTTTTGGCTCATTGTCTATAATTATTCTGATTCTGATTCTGATCGTATAATACGATATATGTATGTTCTGGACCAGTACTGGGTTTCTGTTCTGAGTATGTACACGATATTCTGATTCTGTTTCTGACCGGGTCACCGGGACTATAGGTGACACTATGTGATATGATCTAACCTTTTGTTTTATGTATACGTATTATATGATTTGCTTCGTAAGTAAATATGCTTTTGGATATTCTGAATTATTAAGAATTTATGTTATGTTATCGTGATATATCGTTTTATGTATATGTGGCACTTTGCGACGCTTTGGCCTTCAAGAGGTGGCCCCCAAATAGTCCCAAGAGGTGGCCCCGTACAATCATAAATAATTGAAATCATACATAGGCACAAAACATTCGTATTAGTTTCATAAATGTCCATAACAACAATTTAAGCTTGCATAACATTTTAAAGATAAAATCATAAAAGGTAGTTATGTCATAAAATAATTTACATATTAAAAAGCATTTATAAAATACTTTGTTAAAAAGAATTTAGGCTTTAACACATTTACATAAAACTAATTTTGTTATCAAAATCAATTAATTTTTTAAGTAGTATAAAAACATTTATACTTATAATAATATCAAAATAATCATACATATATCCAGTACATTAGGAGTGAAGTCACTTACCAAGTTGACGGCTCACCCCTCATCATTACTTTTTGCAGATTAAGTTTCTTTTGAGAGGTGCGCTTAGCTTTGGAATTAGTAATTTTTCGTTTCTATTTGCCATTTGAATACAAAGAGGAATATACTCATGCTTCTATTCAGTTTATTTCCGTTATGAACTTGTAATTTAGAGTTTGAGACTTTTCTTATCATTATATTTTGGGAGAGATTATTTAGTGTTAGACGTTTGAATTTGTGGATTTATTTGAATAAGAATTTGAGGTATTTTAGTTTGGAATTTGATGAGTAAGGATTACGATTTGTAAGTAACCTCTTTCTTCATGTGCTCCGCACGTGTTAGTTTTGGGGTGTTACACTGCAATTCTAGAGAATTCTACCAAGTGGCCTAGAATTTTAGATATTTACATGTGCTGGAAATGTGTGGAGCATTCTAAATATTTACAAGCTCAAATGTGCTAGAGTTGCTTAGAAATTTCCGGATTCAGGCCAAGCTAGCACTCTTGGCCTTGTCTTGGGTTCTCCAGCCCAAAATTGTGGAGTTAGTAATTTTTCGTTTCTGTTTGCCATTTGAATACGAAGAGGAATATACTCATGCTTCTATTCACTTTATTTCCATTACGAACTTGTAATTTAGAGTTTGAGACTTTTGTTATCATTATGTTTTGGGAGAGATTATTTAGTGTTAGACGTTTGAATTTGTGGATTTATTTGAATAAGAATTTGAGGTATTTCAGTTTGGAATTTGATGAGTAAGGATTACGATTTGTAAGTAACCTCTTTCTTCATGTGCTCCGCACGTGTTAGTTTTGGGGTGTTACACTGCAATTCTAGAGAATTCTACCAAGTGGCCTAGAATTTTAGATATTTACATGTGCTGGAAATGTGTGGAGCATTCTAAATATTTACAAGCTCAAATGTGCTAGAGTTGCTTAGAAATTTCCGGAATCGGGCCAAGCCAGCACTCTTGGCCTTGTCTTGGGTTCTCTAGCCCAAAATTGTGGAGTTAGTAATTTTTCGTTTCTGTTTGCCATTTGAATACGAAGAGGAATATACTCATGCTTCTATTCACTTTATTTCCATTACGAACTTGTAATTTAGAGTTTGAGACTTTTGTTATCATTATGTTTTGGGAGAGATTATTTAGTGTTAGACGTTTGAATTTGTGGATTTATTTGAATAAGAATTTGAGGTATTTCAGTTTGGAATTTGATGAGTAAGGATTACGATTTGTAAGTAACCTCTTTCTTCATGTGCTCCGCACGTGTTAGTTTTGGGGTGTTACACTACAATTCTAGAGAATTCTACCAAGTGGCCTAGAATTTTAGATATTTACATGTGCTGGAAATGTGTTGAGCATTCTAAATATTTACAAGCTCAAATGTGCTAGAGTTGCCTAGAAATTTCCGGAATCAGGCCAAGCCAGCACTCTTAGCCTTGTCTTGGGTTCTCTAGCCCGAAATTATGGGCAATTGGGCTAGCAACTTGAGTGGTCCACAACATCCTCCCCTACCTAAGCCCGCGGCGTCCTCGTCGTGCTCTCGAGCTTGAAATTTTGGATGTGCTCAGTGAATTGCCACAAATCATCTTCACATTCCCAAGTGGCTTCACTCTCGGGGAGGCTTTTCTACTTCACCAAGTACTTGTTGTATGGTGGCACGCCTCTCCTCCGAATCACGCGATCCGCAATGATGTAGTCCATATCTTTGTCAAACGCGATGACAATGGCGGTTGGCGTACACCTCGATTCTCCGCGACTTGGGTCTTCCGTATCTCTGTGATATGGCTTGAGAAGGCTCACATAGAAGACTAGATGGATCTTGAGTCTTGGTGGAAGTTGGAGTTGATATGAGACGCTGCCCACACGTTGTACAACTCGGAAGGGTCCCTCGTAGCGCCTCACTAACCCCTTGTGGACTTTCCGCAATGTCTTGAATTGTTGGGGTAGAAGTTTGATCATTACTTGATCACATTCCTTGTACTCAACATGTCGTCTCCTTGTATCTACCCACTTTTTCATTTTCCTCACGGCTTTGTCGAGGTAGGCTCGCCTGATGTTCGCTTCCTCGTACCATTCACGACCGAGCTTGTGTGCCGCGGGGCTTTTTCCTTCGTAAGTTGAGGCTATGGCATTGGGGGTCATGGGCTGGAATCCATGACAATTTCGAATGGACACTTGCCCGTAGTCTCACTTTGCTGCAAGTTATAAGAAAATTGGGCAATGTCAAGTAGCTTCGCCCAATCTCGCTAATGAGCGCTCACATAGTGCCTCAAGTACATCTTGAGGAGGCCATTGATACGCTCGATCTGCCCATCCGTTTGTGGATGGAAGCTTGTCTAGAACTTAAGATCGGTCCCCAACATCTTGAATAGTTCCGTCCAAAAATGCCCAGTGAACCGAAGGTCTCGATTACTCACAATGCTCTTCGAAACTCCCCAAAGCTTTACAATGTGCTTGACGAATAAGCGTGTTGCCTCGTCAACTTTGTAATCGGCTGGTGCGGTAATAAAAATGGCGTACTTGTTGTAACAGTCGTCAACAACCATGATGCTGCCGCACCATTTGGATTTGGGCAACGATGTGATGAAGTTCATGGAGACACTTTCCCATAGCCTTGTTGCGAGTGGTAGCGGCTCTAATAATGCTGCTGGGAGTTGGTGATCCATCTTGTCTTGTTGGCACACAAGATAAGTTCACACATATGCCTCGATATTGTCCCTCATGTGCGGCCAAAAGTACGAAGCTTGGACTAGTGCAGTGGTGCGCTCAATTCCTGGGTGACCAGCCCACTTGGAGTTGTGGCACTCCTTAATAACTTCCTTCCGCAAATTTCCCCACCTTGGCACAAATAATCGATCTCCCTTGGTGAGGAAGACGTCTTCCTCTTGCCAAAATTGCTTTGTCTTGCCTTTGAGCACCTTCTCTAGCNATGATGCTGCCGCACCATTTGGATTTGGGCAACGATGTGATGAAGTTCATGGAGACACTTTCCCATGGCCTTGTTGCGAGTGGTAGTGGCTCTAATAATGCTGCTGGGAGTTGGTGATCCATCTTGTCTTGTTGGCACACAAGACAAGTTCACACATATGCCTCGATATTGTCCCTCATGAGCGGCCAAAAGTACGAAGCTTGGACTAGTGCAGTGGTGCGCTCAATTCCTGGGTGACCAGCCCACTTGGAGTTGTGGCACTCCTTAATAACTTCCTTCCGCAAATTTCCCCACCTTGGCACAAATAATCGATCTCCCTTGGTGAGGAAGACGTCTTCCTCTTGCCAAAATTGCTTTGTCTTGCCTTTGAGCACCTTCTCTAGCAAGTCCTTTGCTAGCGAATCTAGTTGGAGGTCTTCCTTGATGCGTGAGACAAGGTCAAACTTCGGTTGGCTCATGCTAAGTGTTGCCAATTGAGCCTTGCGGCTTAGAGCGTCCGCAACAACATTGGCTTTACCCGGTTTGTACTCGAGCCGATAATCGAATTCCACAAGAAAATCTTGCTACCTTACTTGCTTCGGACTCAACTTCTTTTGTGTTTGGAAGTAGTCTATGTTGTCCATCATGATTGTGAAGTGTGAGCCAAGCAAGTAATGTCGCCACACTTTTAGACAATTGATGATGGTTGACATCTCATTTTCTTGCATCGTATAGCGGCATTCCATATCATTTAGATTTCGACTCTCGAACGCTATGGGGTGGCCTTCTTGCATGAGGACTCCACCTATAGCGAAATATGAGGCATTTGTTTGAACTTTGAAGGGCTTTGTATGATCCGGAAGAGTGAAGACGGGTTCCTCATAAATTGCCTTCTAAAACTCCTCGAATGTGTGTTGGCATTCTTCGGACCAATGCCACGTTCTATTTTTCTTGAGTAAATCCATCAAAGGTGTCGCCTTGGCTGAGTAGCCCTTGATGAAGCGACGATAATAGTTCACAAATCCAAGAAATGAGCGGAGCTCGGGCACTTTCGTGGGAGGTTCCCACTCGATGATGGCCTTCACCTTGGCATTTTCCATGATGAGTCTTCCGCCCGCAATCTTGTGGCCAAGGAACTCCACTTCTTGTTGAGCGAATGAACACTTTTCTATTTTGAAGAAGAGCTTGTTGTCTCGAAGTACTTGGAGAACTTGTCGCAAATGTTGGGCATGCTCCTCGAGTGTGGTGCTATACACCACGATGTCGTCAAGTACACGACCACAAAACGGTCGAGGAATGGTTGGAGAACCTTGTTTATGAGTGCGCAAAAAGTAACGGGAGCATTAGTGAGGCCAAATGGCATGATAAGAATGCTTGAGTTGCTTGCTCTAAACTTGTTGCTCAAATGCCAAATGCCATGCCATGCCCTATTTATAGGGGAGGCTTGTCATGCTCTACCATTCTAGAGAATTCTACCAAGTGGCCTAGAATTCTAGATATTTACATGTGCTGGAAATATGTGGAGCATTCTAGATATTTACAAGCTCAAATGTGCTAGAGTTGCCTAGAAATTTCTGGAATCGGGCCAAACTAGCACTCTTGGCCTTGTCTTGGGCTCTCTAACCCGAAATTGTGGGCAATTGGGATAACAACTTGGGTGGTCCGCAATAAACAACTACAAAAGTTTTTGTCAATTTGGTCCGATTGCCATCCAATTTAAGAGAGTTGGGGATCAAGTCTTACTCTGTTGTGTCAAGATTGTACTATTTGGTTACTAAATTTAATTGATCATGGCTCTCCATGACTCTGAATAAGCCTAACGTAGCGATTGATAGAGGACTTGGGTTTCTCGGTTTAAGCCTGGATGGTCTCAAGTGGTGGAAGCCCAACATGCGGGCTCCCAAATTAGATGATCTATCTATACAGCCCCATAAGCTTAAAAAATCAATCTTTTGCCTAAATTTTTTTGCAATTGGTGACCTGCATCAACAAATGTACACTATTTTGGCCTCATCAGTAATCCATGTTTCTGCTCCAAGTTACTGATATCTCGAAGAGAACATTGTTGTCTGGAAAACTGTGGGAAAAGCTTGACACTGGAGCTGGAGGTGAGTTTTACTTGAGATACATTGTCTAATCAAGCAATGAGTTGTTGTAAACCTTGATGACAGGCTAAAGAAATATTAAAATGCAAAAACTTTACCGTAGGAAAGTTCTTGTAAAAGTGACGGTCCCCTCTGGTAGCTATTAGAAATTTCAAATGTCCAAATCTTATGAAGGCCCTGTGATGGAATCGGCTTCAAGACCTGCTGAATTTTCTGGATTCCAAGGGTGTGTTTGGGGTTGCTTTTAGCTTTAAAATTTTTGGGTTGATTCATAATTTTGGGTTAGATTTTGTGCAAAGATATATATGTATATATATTTGCCCCTGTGACATCATCATGACATCTGTATTTGACTAGTCGTTCTAACCAAAAAAATAATAAAAATTAAACTACAAAAAAATACTTTAATAATTTATGTAGTGGTTTGTGTTACTTCATGTCTTCATCATAGTTGAAGACTTGAAGTAGTGAAATAATAAATAAATAAATAATAGCTCAAAAAAATAAATAAATAATGTAATACGTGTTCAAACTGCCTTCAATATAACATTTGGCCCCAAAACTAATAAAACTACTAGAAATTGTAAAGAATAAATAATAGCATAACATTTAGCCCCTGCCGCTTGTAGGCTGTTCTGTTGACTGTTAATTGGCCCATGAAAAGACATGGATACCCCTCCCGCTCAAATCAAGAACCGAATTCACTATTTCGACTGCTGTAATCTGCTTTAACGCCAAAGGGTAGAGTACTTGCCAAATGACAAAACGCCATTGACAAAAAAATGACATTACTGAATCATTAAAAAATAATAATAATAAATTAAATACAACTCTATTCCTCTGATGACCATAAATTGTTACATCTGTAAGCAAAAAATAAACAAATAGATAGACGAAAAAAAAAAAAAACATTTCCCATTTCTTTCACTTGCTTCTCAAGCTTTACACACTCTTTCATCAATAAATCACAGCTCAACTTTTAATTGAATTTCAAAGTTGTAGACACTGGAATCAAACCATGGATTCACAGATCAACAACAATTTATGCTGCCATGTTGAAAGTTTTCTCATCTAGGATTGGCAAGCACCAGAATGGCTGGATCATCAACAACAATTTATGAGCCACTGTGTCTTGGTTTCACTGAATCGCTGGATGATTAGCTTGGTCTTGAAGCTGAAATTTTCACCTAGAACTGAGAAAATAGTTAAATGAAATAATATGACATACAATAAAGTCAACAAAATAAACGGACAAATAAACTTATTTAGTAATGTCGCAATTATATTTATTGCCATGCTTATCACTTTCATTGCCGACATCATCACCATAATACTAGTAGTCTAGCACTAATAGTCAGAATAATAATAATAATAGTAGTAGCACGATTTTTGAAATTTCTGTAGAGTAAGATCTAAAGATGCCAAAAATATCATATGAAAAAAAAAAAAGGTCCAAGAATTCAAGGAAAGAAAACTCATTAACAAAG
>MKYO02032622.1:682227-693132 GCA_002013955.2 Citrus medica | reverse complement strand
TTTTGTTATTGGGGCAGGGAGGTATAACAACCCTCGATCCTTTATGGCCTCGTATACCTTATCCAGGGACATCTTCAAGGAAGTATACCGCCCATAGTTTTGGCTCTGATCGATCAGGTGCACTACCATTTCTCTATTTAGTCCGTTCTGAGTTGAAGGCGGTGGCAGCACTTCTAGTTTGCTCCCTCTACTGCCGTGGGAGTGTTGATGAAAACCACCATATGCCGAGTCATGCCTTCTCCAAGGCTCCCTAACTGGGGAACGAGGAGGTTGCGCCCTGCTGCGCTGGTACTGTGGTGGCCTCTGATGAGGCTGGTAACTAGTTACCCGTCCTCCTGCTCCACTACCTGAGGCCTGATGGTCCCTCCTCCTGATCGGCCCATTTCTCGGTAATTCCCTCTTCTCTTTCTTTTCCAGCCATTCCAGCTGGTCTGTCTTAATCCGAGCTGTCTTTTCTTCCTCGATCTCTATGTCTCTTTTAGCCTGCTCGTATGCGGCTGCATACGTCTGAATAGCTGGGCTTCTCAAGTTGTACCACAGCCTTCCTATCTTCACTCCCTCTTTCAATCCCCTTAGTGTCTGAGGATGGTCGAAGGCTCCCAAATCGAGGACAGCACGATGAAACCTCTTGATGAATTCCCGAAGGGTTTCTTGCTCCCCTTGCTTCATGCTTTTCAACTCCATCATGTCGGCTTCTGATGCCATTGGCCCACGAAACTGCTCTGCAAACTCCTGGCACATCTGCTCGAAGGTTTTAATGCTCCCCCGAGGAAGTTTCCTATACCACTCTCGTGCACGTCCCTCAAGGGATAGTGGGAACACCTTGCACCTTTGGGATTGAGATAATCCTTGTACCCCAGTTACGTCGTTGAAGCGCTCTATGTGCACCAGCGGATCCGTTCGTCCCGAATATCTAAGGTCTGGGAGGCGGAAATCTCTCGGAATAACTGCCCTCATGATCTCTGCTGCGAGCGGTGATTCTCCGTCCAGCATTATCCTCCAACCAGGAGCTCTGCTCATTCCTTGCATGTCGTCAATTATCTGCGCTAGTCTGCGCACTTCCTCCTCCAGCTGCACCGCACGACCAGGGTCACGTGCTGCAACTTGATCCCGCTCTTGCTTTACATCAAGCAAGTGTTGCCTCAACTCTGTTTCTTCTGCATTTGCCACCCCGTCGTCCTCGTCGAAAATCTGTCTTGCTGGGGATTGTTCTTCCTCTCTACGGAATTCTTCCCGCAGAGGTATGTTACCTCTCTCACCACCAAATCTCCCGGTGGTTTGACTTCTTCTCGTAGTATCGGGACCTGGTGCCACTCCACCAACTCTCATCCTTTCCTCCTGGGTTACCCTTCGTTCACTCCGCAACTTATGCAGGATGGTCGTTAGGGTCTCCATCTGCTTTTCCACCCGTTCTATCCGGTCGAACATGGCTTTTTCCCGTGCTTCACTGGCTATCTCCCTCAGAGTCACGGAATCGTTAAGCCTCATATCACCCCCTTGTGCACTACTTCCTCCTGTCTCCATTGCTTTTCACTTGCTTCACTCATCTTCTTGCTATCAACAGAAGCTTTTTTATCAGCTCCCCATAGACGGCGCCAAAATGTTGATGCGAGATTCTGGTTGTCCTCGTTCTACGACCAGGGTCTTTGCTCGATCAACTTTTCCACGACCAGGATCTCTTCTCGTAAAGATTCTTCTCCAGAGGTTCCTGCGTTCACCAAAAAAGGGTCAGAGACGCCGGTGGTTTTACCTGCGTAAACCCTCCGATGTCTAAGTTAGCACAAGGTGTTTAGCGGGAAAATAGTATAATTCAGATTTAAGAAGGGTTTTTGACGTGTTTCACAATTTGTAAGAGAAAAAGCGAAAAAGCCTGGTTGCAATTCGGCAGCGTTTTTCCCCTCTTAATTTTTTGTCCATCCCTTTCTTCATCGGTTTTTCCTCCTTTTATAGCCATTATTCCACGTTCCCCTTCAGTCCTCCTCCCTCCCTTTTCGGGTAGTAGTCATTGATGGAGCTTTAACTGCTACATCATGGGTAAATGTGGGGTATTAAATGTCTCGTAACGGTTCCGGGAAAAGCGCAAACGCCATGAGTCTGTGGGATCGTGTTCCCGCTTTTTCAGGAGACGGGTATCGGCTCGGCATATACCTCTGGTCGGGCACTCGTCTCTGGTCGGGCCACATTTGCCTCCATACTCTGCTTGCACCATTTGGTTGAGGTGAGCCATACCGGGGCGGAAATAGTAGCATGGTCGACCTGGTGCTTTTACGTACTCAACACCCACTAATATTATTTTAATTTTTAATCGTTACTCTTTTCTTTTCTCTCATTTTATCTCTCCTCTCTCTCATTTCCCCCACTTTCCTTCATTTTCTTGCCTCCCAAACATCCATTATAAAATAAAATTTATTATATTATTTTTATATTAGAGAATTATATTTTGTACACGATGAAATAATTTTAGTGGGTGAAAAACTAAAATTAAAGGATAAGATTATTTCAATCCATAAAATATATTCGTTATATAAGGATAGTTTATGAGTATAAAATTTTAGATGAAAATGTGTTTGAACTTTGAAGAGTAATTTTTGGGGTTAGAGTAATGAGCTAACTGCAACTTTTTCTTTATATTGAAGTAAAAATGCAAATGAAAGAGAGAGTAAGGAGCTAACTACAATTTGCCAATAATCATCCCACAAAAGACAAAAATTGGGGGCATGCTGTCACAAAGACACCGTAGCCGGACCCTATAATGAAACCCCCAAAACATATAAACCTCTAGAGTTCTAAGAATCAATTGAAAAATTATCCAACACTAACATATAAGAACATATACAAAATTTTCATACCCATAATAGTTCATAATTCAAACAAACTTAGATGAGCTTACCTCAAAGCAGTTAACCCAAAAACTAAGCTCGATCTCTTCACTTTGGTTTCCACCTAAAGATGGTAAAACCCTGGGTCGGATCTGAGTATTGCAATGACCGGACCCTGCCGGATGCAACCGGTCCGAACTGGGTTTTAATCCAGGTACATGAATTTTATATTTTTTAATATTATATGTGTATATATTTTTTATTTTTTGGTAATTTTATAAGTTTTAAATTTATTTTAATAAAATTTGACATGAAAATATAAACTTTAAGTGTTTAAAATTTTATATATGTATAATAAACGAGTCAAATAAATATAAATATTTAAAATAATATATATTTTATAATATTTTTTTAATAAAATTCGGGTTCTGAATTTATCAAGTAATGTCCAAGACCGATCCGGCTTCATATCCGGACCGAGTATTACCGGGCTCACAATGCTTAGGTACGGTCCGAGTCCGAACTAAGCAGGCATTTTTGCCACCTCTATTTCCACCACGCTACATCATGGAGCCTTTTCATGTCTTCACCTCATTGATCTCATGCAGCATAAAAAAGGTTTGGTAAAATTGATAATTTTGCTGTTGAAAATGGCGAAAGGCAAGAGAGAGAAAAAGCGCGAAGTACTTGTTCCCATAATTCTTTAATGATGGCAAGACCACCAAACACCAATTTTCATTTATTATGCAGTCTAAGAAGAGTAACCATATAGTTATAAATTTTTGTATAAATTTATTTTATATAAATTAATGTGTCATGATAAAATTAATTAAATTAAATATCTCTTAACTCACATAATTTATTTGTATTATTTTATATTTTATTTAATTAATAAATTAATATCACATCAATTTATACAAAATAAATTTATATAAGAATTTCTATCTGTATTATCACTTTTCTATGAAACGATGTCGTTTTGAATTAACGTACTTAAATTTCCTCTTAAGATTTTTTTGGTCTCAATAATTTTTTAACAGTATTAATATTTTGACAGTAAAATAATAATAATTAAAATATTATATAGTAAAACGTGATTGTCAAACATCTTCATATCGAAGTGATATGTCATAAAATATTTGAATCTAATGATATTTAATAGTAATATTTTTTCCCCAAAAAAAATCTAAAGCTAACCCGTTACCTTTTATCTTTATTTCTCAATACAAAAATTACAAAACACATAATAATTCAATTTTGCTACAACACATGCATATATCTTTTGAATTTTTTTTTTTGTTTCGAGTAACATTAACATAAAAATACAACATAGACACGGGTCTTCCCTTTTTTTTTGTCAGTTACCGGAAACCGTATCTCCCTGTGCCACAAGCTTCGGCCTCAGCTTCGCCCTCCAAACATTGCCATAACACCCGGCATCGCCACCCTTCCTCTTGGCCTCCACCACCACCAGCTCATCCGTTAACCGGTAAACATCAACTCCCAAAATTAAATTACCATTATACCCCTCCAAGCCAAGCCCCCACTCTTTCTTCTTCTTCACATTCAGATTCTCCGCCTTGGCGAACTCCTCAACTTTCTCGATCAATTTCTCGGGAGACTCGCGAGATACGAACCGCTCCCCATCGTTCACCGAATCGTACGAGTCATCCAACAAACCGGACAAATCCAAACCGGCTGAGAACGCTATTATATCAAACGCGTTTAAATTACTACCCCGCTCCTGACCCTCGTCCTTTGTCGAATCATCAACAATCCCATCGTAATAATCAGAATCGTAGAATCTCAATTCTTTCAGTCCGCCCTTTTTGAACCACGGATCATGAATAATCTGATCAACGGTGATCCTCGTCTCTGGATTTGTATCAAGAAGTCGAGACAAAAGCCGTCTCAGATCGCTAGACATCCATTTAGGGCACCGAAATTCACCTTTATATATCTTCTTATACATGCTCATCAAATTCGGATCGTTAAACGGCAGGTAACCTGCCGTCAATACGAACAAAATGACGCCGCATGACCACACGTCGACCTTAGCTCCATCGTATCCCTTTTTAGACAAAATCTCCGGTGCCACGTAAGCAGGGGTCCCACAAAGCGTGTGCAACAGCCCGTCGGTACGAATCTGATCCTTCACGGCGCTGAGTCCGAAATCCGAGACTTTTAAATTACCGTTCTCGTCCAGCAAAAGGTTCTCCGGCTTCAAGTCGCGGTGGAAGACTCCGCGCGAGTGGCAATATCCGACGGTGGATATGAGTTGCTGGAAGTACTTGCGGCTAAGGTCTTCGCTGAACCGGCCTTTGGCGATCTTCGCGAAGAGCTCGCCGCCTTTGACGAACTCCATGACGCAGTAAATCTTGGACTTGGTGGCTAAGACCTCGTAGAGCTTGACGATGTGAGGGTGGTTCAAACGGCGCATGATGGAGATTTCTCGCTTGATGTTGGAGACTAAATTGGAGGACATAATCTTGTTCTTGTTAATCACTTTGACTGCGACGCTGCGTCCGTTGAGGACGTCGCGCGCGTGATAGACTTTAGCAAAGGCCCCGCAGCCCAGGAGCTTGCCGAGCTCGTACTTCCCGAACAAGGCATTGGCGGCCTGGGCGCGAGGATTTTCTGAAACATTGTGTCGTTCGATCTCTGACATAACCAGAGATCGAACCTGAGGCGATGAAGATGACAAAGCTAACGAAGAATAAAAATGAAACCACTGAATCAAAGCCGCTGGGAATTTCGGATTCAGGTATACGATCGAAGTTTCGGGAGTTTTTGCACAATTTATTTATTCATTTGTTATAAGCCTGTGCTTGTCGTTTTGAATTGATGTATTGGTAAACAGTATCTTTTTCTTAACGCGGGCGAGAATAAGCTGTTTGGTTCTTTATATTTATTTATTTATTTAATTGTGGGCTATCAAGAAGACCAGAATCGCCTTAAAATAGTAGTGGGGTGCATCGAGGTTGAAGGGTGTTTTAGTCATTGTGAAAAGAGTGGGGGCTTACGTGATGCAAGTGAAAAAGTTACTCTTTATTTAACAAAATGTGTAAGTTTTGGCACGTTGGTCTAATTATTGAGGTTGAAAAGTCAGCCACGGAAGAGATGACACGTCACTGCCATCCGCGGTTTCAATGGCATTTTTAGACCGTGAAAAAAAAAAATTAATGATAAAAAAAGAAAGCTTCGACGGGTTAATGGCCAGCCTTTAAAGAAGGATAGTGCGAGTTGTTACTTCTAATATATTTCTCTGCGTCTTTTTTATTAAGACATGTATGGTTGAGTGGGATTAAAGTTTTTTTTTTGGTGATTCGGAGGCCAAAGCCTAGCTGCTTCACTGGTTAATAAGTAGCCTTACGGTTTCGTGTCTCAACAGCTAGTCAATAGTAAGTAAATAGCTAAAATAAAAGTATTAATAGATGGTGGTGTTAGATGAAATTAAAAAATGGTATGCCAATTTTTTTTTAATTTAAAATTGAGCGAAACTTCATCTTTTTTATGAAAACAAGATTTTACTCAAAAGTAAGAAGCTGAAGGGTCATAATTACATGTCAAATTACATGTCATTGCTTATAGAAATTAGTTTATATTGAGGCATGCCTCAACAATCATCATGCTCACCCTTATAAATAATGACCAGCGGCTCATCCCACCATGTTAACTCTAAGAAAGAACAAAAAAAAAATTACCCAAATTATATATTAGCAATCGGATCGCCAAATATATAATAATGTTGCAAAGTTAATATACCAAATTATATATTAGCAAGGGACATCATAAACAGTTACCCTCATTTTTTAAGATGTTATATTCTGAATCAAAAGGATCCTCGTTCAAATTTTATGTTTAAACTTTGATATCACATTAATTTGTTTACCAAATATATGATAATGTTGCAAGGTTAGTATACCAAATTTGCATCTCAACTTGCATAATTTTATTTGTCAGCTGTTAAATATCTATTTTTGTTAACATATATTCTATATTTATGGATATGACTGTCATGTAAACCAACAGATCATTATTTAAAATACCATTTTTTTTAATTTCAATTTTGCAAGTATAACATTGTTCATTGCATTTCACATACGTAATTTATATCAATGATTTTGCTGCCATGATAATGTTTCAAAATCTTTATATATACTATACCATAAATAGGGTTGCGATACTTGGCGTCGATGTAAGCATCAATTGCAGCTACTCTAGGTGCCGTGTTTAAAGCGACCACTCATTTTGGTAAAGAAGAGATTTGGTCGTATTTTGATCGTAATAAACAAGTGTCATGTGAATGCAAATTACTTTTAATTACTATTGAGAATTATAAGGCAAAAACTGTGAATCATAGCTAGAAAGAAATTTGGGAAGCTAGAATGTTGCTGATGGAGGAATCTCATCAATACGTTCACTATTACATATAATCGCATTCTTATTAATGTCTTACCATTTACAATCTCAAAACATATTCACTTGGTTCCATCAACTTAATTTTTAAACGAGTGAAAAGGTTGCTTTAAGTACAAGATTTCTTTACTTGTCCTTGTCAAATTGCTTTGAAGTACAAGATTTCTTTACTTGCTTGCGACATAAAAGTTATTGAATGATTAACTCTATAATCGTAAATGTCAGTACATTTTAATCTCAAGTATAGTAAGCCCTTTTTTCCTTTATTTTTTCTTCTTCTTTTTGAATAAAAGTCCTATTGAAATGAAGAGAAGATAACGGATCAGAGCCCTGTAACATGCATGGGTTACAAATATTTTCAGAAAACAGTATTTTAGGCATACACCAACAATCCTCACGTAAGTCCCTTCTAATTAATTAAGCACACTCACCCACCGGGTTGATTATTTAGATCAAGGGAAAAAGAGTGAAACTGATACGATCGTTACTTTGTTTAATTATTTTATCTATTGTAATTTTATTTGTAATAGCTATTTTTATATTATGAAATATTATCCTGTGGTGGGTTAGCTGTTTGAGTTTTAGTGGGAGTTATTACATGGGGATGATGATTAGTTAGTTGTTTATTTTTAGAGATAGTTAGATTACAATATTAATATTTTTGTATAGGTATCTCTAATTCATACACAATTATAATTTCACTGCAATTTATATGTGAGAGTTTCACTAATAGAAAAATGGTCTTTACTGACTTTATAATAGTGTCAGAAATTACTTTCATTGACACTTGTTAATTGTGTCAGTAATCTGGAAATCAGAAAAATAATAACACTTGTAAGTGGTGTCAGTGATTACTATTACTACAGTATCACCGATATTATGACACCATAGTGTTAGTAGTTATTGATATTTTATTAGTGTTTATGATTACTGTTACCATAGTATCACTAGTTAATTTATTTTTAAAAAATAAAAAATTGAATTGGATAATTGCCTATTGATTTATTGGTAAAATTAAAAGGCACCACAAAATAACAAAAGGAAATTGATTTATATCACAAAATCTTTCATTTCACATTTAAATATTATTAGTATTTATTACAAATTCCAAAACTTCAATAACAAAAATATGAGATATCCTACTCTCATAATTAAATAATCCAAATTCAATAGATAAAAATTTCTACCATCCAATCAAATGCCTACTACTTGTGGCTAAATTTAATAAATCTAGAAGCTAAATTGAGAAGGATGACTGCCTTTCACTCTTTGAATATGAGTAGTATAATTGTGTTATCACACCAACAGCTTCTCCATTTAATAGACTGTATGGGTTAGGATATAAGTGTTAACATAAATATGTTAATAATATTGATTTTGATGATAACAAATTTTAAATGTTTTTTGATAAAAATATTGGAGCTATTCCTTGATAAACGAAAGCCTCGATAACCATTCCATTCATTCTTTCATAAAAAAATGGACCTTCAAATTCAAAAATGATTTTCTGTAAAATCTGTTTTAAAGTTTGATTCTGGAAATAAATGGTAAACCGTTTATTTAAACGGTTAACCGATTAATGCCAGAGAGCAACATATTTCCTAAATCCTAACCGTTTATGAAAAACAAAAAACACAAAAGATGGGAAGGCTACTGGAACTTAACGGTGAACCGTTTATGTAAAACGGTTAACCGATTAACACCAGAAAGCAACATATTGCCTAAGCTCTAACCGTTTATGAAAAACGGAAAACACCAAGGATGGAAATGCAACTGGAACGTAACGGTGAACCGTTTATTGTAAACGGTTAACCGATAACGTCCAGAATTGAAGGTTGTCCTCCTCTAGCACTAATTAACAAAACCTGATAAGGCTAGTTTGTTTTGCAGGTTATTGGAGTGAAACGGCGTACAGTTTATTACAAATAGTTAACCGATAATATCCAGAGAAGCCACTTCACGCAAGTCCTTAACCGTTTAGTGTAAACGGATAACCAATGTTCATCTTGCAGGTCTCTGGAAGTTAACGGCGAAAGGTTAATCGTAAACGGCAAACCGTTTATTTGAAATCTGGTCCAACGGTAACTTTGACCAACCGAAACGGTTAACCGTTTATGTCTAACGGCGAACCGTTTTCTGTCCGACAGTTTGTAACGGCTAGATTTTCATCTCCAGATATAAATAAGCTCATTCAAATTCAAAGAATTTTTTATCACAACACGACCATTGAGCTAATATTCGAGAATATAACCTTCATAGAGCTTAGAACACATTCTTGCTTCATCTATTCACATATTAAACATCATTGTGTAATCTTATATATTGTGAGAGGCAAAAACAATTTGTAATCTTTTATTTTGAGTGATTATAAGTGTTGGGATACACTTGGGTTAAGAGATTGGGGATAATCTCTTGTTGTAAAGGTCCATTGACACCTTGGAAGTCAAGTGTAAGCATTTGAAGCCTTGGTGGCTTGCTTAGTGGAATCCTCAAGCCCGGAAAGCTTGGAGGCGTGGACGTAGGCGAGGTTGGCCGAACCACGTAAAAATCTCAGTGTTTGAATCCCTCTTCCCTTATCTTTTTACATTGTGATCAACTTAATTGTTTTTGCTTTGAATTTGGATTATATTTGCATTAAGTTTTTCTTTATAAATTGAATAATTTTTAGAATCCCAATTCACCCCCCCTCTTGGGTTGCATTCTTGTTTTTCAATTGGTATCAGAGCCTTGTTCTCTTGTTAAGACTTAATCGTCTTGAGTAAAAGATCCATGACAACCCTAAATGACTCAACCTTTAGAGAAGGGCAATCTACAACTAGACCACCATTCTTTGATGGAAATGATTATGCTTATTGGAAAACTAGAATGAGAATCTACTTGCAAGCCTTAGATTATGAAATTTGGGAAGTTGTTTGTGACGGTCCATTCATGCCTATGTTTAAGGATGAAGTAGGAGATGATATTCCTAAACCATCAAGTCAATGGAGTGAGTTAGAAAAGAGAAAAATGTCTCTAAACTCCAAGGCTATGAATGCTTTGTTTTGTGCCCTTGATAAGAAAGAATTCCATAGAGTATCTAGTTGTGAAAGTGCACAAGAGATATGGAACAAACTTGAAGTTGTCTATGAAGGGACAAATCAAGTAAAAGAGTCTAAAATCAGTAGATACACTCGTCAATATGAGTTGTTCCAAATGGAACAAAATGAAAATGTGTATTCTATGTATACTAGATTCACGGACATAGTGAACACCCTAGGTGCCTTAGGGAAAACCTTCTCAAATAGTGAGAAAGTTAAGAAAATTATTAGGTCACTTCCAAAAGAATGGAGACCTAAAAGAACCGCCATTGAAGAGGCCAAAGATTTAAATACTTTACCTCTTGATGATTTAATTGGTTCTCTTATTTCATATGAAGAGGATTTAGCTGCAGAAAAAGGACATGAGGAGAAGAAGAAAAGCATTGCTCTCAAAGCTTCAAAATATGAGAGTGATGGAGAGAGTGAACCGGATGATGAAGAGCTAGCCATGCTAGCAAGGAGGTTCAGAAAATTCTTCAAGAAAACCAGAGAGCGAAGAAATTTCAGAAACTTCAAGAACCATAGGGAGAAGAAGGAGGCAATCACATGCTATAAATGCAAGAAGCCTGGACATATAAGATCGGAGTGCC
>MKYO02032622.1:651261-676690 GCA_002013955.2 Citrus medica | reverse complement strand
TATCATACTCTCATAACTAAATAATCCAAATTCAATACATAAAAATTTCTACCATCCAATCAAATGCCTACTACTTGTGGCTAAATTTAATAAATCTAGAAGCTAAATTGCGAAGGATGACTGCCTTTCACTCTTTGAATATGATTAGTATAATTGCGTTATCACATCAGCAGCTTCTCCATTCAATAGACTGTATGGGTTAGGATATAAGTGAAGTTGAGGAATAAACACTTCAAACACATTGATCAAATCTACATATGAATACCTGGAAAAGAAAAAAAAATTAGCTACCAATATCCAGCCATTAGAGAAACAACGATTAATAGAAATAAAATTATTTTGTTCGAAAGAAAAAAATACTCATAAGCTATTTATAAATAAACTCAATTAATCTCTTTTGGTAAAAGTTATATATATAGCAAACTATAGCAGACAAGAAGTTTTCAATGTAATATCTACTTTCAGCACAAGCATGTTACTCTATCTATATATACCAAATGATTTTTGTGCATAGTTAAAAGCTATCCCAAATGCTCTATTATAAATAAATCACCAGTCATTTTCTCAATTTATTCATTCTAAAAGCTTATTTAACAGGGGAAAAAAGAAGTCCTCAAACTACAGTTTCCTTAAACTGGGCATAAAATAACTATGAATCTCCATATTTATATTAGGCATAATAAAGTTTGGACATAAAATATTTCACTAATTTGAGAGTTCGATCCAAAATTATTACTACTAAAAGAAATAATATTTGCAAACTTAGTTAAGCCTTTATAAAGTGAGTATGAGATTTATTATACTACTTAAATCTATTAATGTGAACCATTTAAAGAATATCACCCTAAATTGTAATTAAGTATTCATTAATTTTGCCTAATTATAAAACTTTAAGAAGATAAAAAAAGTAGAATAAAAATATAATCATTATATATTTCCACTCACAAGTAATGTTGCTTTAACTTTATTGACATCATAACCCAAAATCACTTTAAACATTTTTCCTAAACCTAGAAAGGGAAAAAAAACTTCAAAATATAATTATTATATATTAAGACATGCATATATAACATAACCATTTACTAGAATATTCATGGAATAATCCATAGTTCTTAAAATTAATATGCTATGCTAAGTATATATTTGATACAGTAAATTAATTTTCAAACTATTACTCATATGCTCATCATCCAAAATCATTTTTTGGAAGCCTTCAAAATCTTAAACTATGATGTCAAACTCAAACCAACACAAAACAAGAATGTCAAACTCAAATCAATCGCAAACCATAAAAATCAATAATCGGGCTAATATTTAAGTTAAATTAGTTCAATTAAAAAGAATAGCTAACAAGCTCCTAGCTTTCTGGAACCACCCGGCTGGTCCTAAAACAATTCATTTTTGGGCTCCAACTACAATAGTAATTGGTACTTAAATACATATTTATAAAATTTAAGATACTTAATATATTGGATTGATATTTTCCAGTTTTTAACAACACATATGAATGAACAACATATTAAATAATAATTTTTTAAGGGTTAACTTAATTGTTAACTTGGAATTACGTTAAGTCATATATCATAGTTTATAATAATATTAATACACATTTATAAAATCATGATATCAATTATTTATTTAATAATAACATAAATCAATTTTATTTTTTTTGAAACTAAGAATTAAATAAATTTAAAAACTTGAGGTAATAAAATATATTAAAAGATTTAATTTCATGTTATTTATAAAATGATAAAATTTTAAGTTTACTTTCATTAAAAAATGAAACGTGTTTATTGCATATTTTTTTGTGTGCCGTGCTTTGGCCCATCTCTAATCGTGTATGCTTTTAAAGCCCACGTGCCTAAAATATAAGCCTGACACAACCCACGTGCGTGCCGTGTTAGGGATGGCAAAAACCGGGTCCGAGTCCGAGTTTGGCCTTTTCGGCTCCGGACCCGGATGCCAATTCTCCTTCCCGAACTTGGATAAAAACCCGCATTTTCTTTCTCCGGGTCCGGTACGGGTTCAACCCGGAAAAATTCGGGTTTCCGGATTACGGGTTTTAAACCCAGAAATTTAGAGGCTGGAACAATGAAGCCTTTGTGCATACCCCTTTTGACTTTGTACAAGAGTGGATTTATGGTTTCTTTGAGGTGTCAGTTGAGACACCGACGAGTCCAGGAGGCAGCAGCCATGAAAGTAGTGAGCAAGGTTTGAGATCCAGCATCCATGAACAAGAGAGAGATGAGATCGAGCGCCGGCAAGACTGGATTAGCAGTTTCTTTGAAGTGTCGGTTGAGGCACCAGCGAGTCCAAGAGGCGGCAGCCATGAGAGCAGCGAGCAAGGTTAGAGATCCAGCATCCAAGAACAAGAGAGAAATGAGATCGAATTTGATGAGAGATGGGAGATAAGGTTGAATTTGATGGTGCCAAAGATTGTTTGTTGCTTTTGATGATGATCGATAATGAATTGACAATTATTTAAATTGATGTTGAGGATGATATTGATTGTTATTATTGTTGATGATGAATTGACGATGGGTGGATGATGATGAATTGAATTGATGTTGAGGAAGAGAAAAATAAAGCTGGCAGCTAGGGCGTAGGGTGGGGATTTAGGGTTTCTTTTCGTTTCTTTTTTTTAAACTTTTGGCTTTTATATTTATATTTAATAATAATAATTAATAAATTATTAATACTGTAGTGCGGGTTCGGGTTCAGTTGAACCCGCAACCGGACCCGTATGTATCCGGGTTTGAAAAAATGCTACTCGAATCCGCATTTTTATGCACCCGGGGCGGGTTTAACCCAGACCAGATCGTCCGGGTTTTTTTGGGTCCGGAAAAATTTGCCATCCCTAGCCGTGTCGTGCCACGTGCTCTATCGAAATGTGCTAGTGTCGTGTTGTGCCTCTTGCCGTCTAGCCCATTGGCAACCTCTAGTTTCAACTTGTGCTTTTGATGAAGCTACTCTGATTTAGGGGCATTATTTTATTACTTACACCTTTCAAGTTCTATTCTGGAATTATTAATTTATATATATATAATTTTGTTATTTTCATAAAATCTATGAACAATAAGCCCAATTAAGCTCACATGAAATTTGAGATTGCTAATTTCTCTCAAATTTCATAAATTTATGATTAAAATTTAACTTTTGTCCATTATCCTAATTCAAGTGAGCATACCTGATATGAGATTAATATTTTGCTCTAAAAATTGGTCTTATCCTACACTTAGTTCTAACTCCTAAATATAGTCTTTGGGTGTAATAGTGTTGCTAGTTTCTTCACATTTTTGTTTTATAAGAACAATTTTTGAGCCTATTTGCCAAATGCAGTGACGGATCCAGACATTTAAATTAGGAGAGGCTTAGTCTAAAATATTTTAATAAATTTGGAGTCCTTTTTTTTAATGTTCACAATGAGGTCCAACATTCAAAATAAATAATTTATTACTATATTTTTAAATTTTAAAAGAAAATAATATAATTTGAGTTTTTTGAAAATAAAAAATCTAGAGAAATAAAATTATATGACTATTGAAATTTGAATTAAGTTTCCAAAACCACTAAAAAATAATCTTACCACTAAACTATAAGTATTTTATTATATAAAAAATGTCAATTTTTTTTATTTAACTATTTCATAGACGGCTTGTTGTGCATTAAGAAAAAAATAATGGCTCCAAAGGCTTCAAGCCCCAATCTTCTTTACGTGGAGAAAAACCTGAGCTGAATTGGTGACAAATTTTGTGGATTCCATAATAGAAATCATTGTGACGTAGCAGTGTAGTAGGTTCCATAGTAAAAACCATTAGTTAAAAAAAAAAAAGAAATTTCGTTGATGATTCTATATCAAGAGTCATTCTTCTGTTATGTAGCAGAAACCTGGTGGGGTATCCCACCACCGCCCACACATTTTTTTTTTTTTATATCTACAAATTGTAGACTACAATTAGGATGGTAATGGGCACTGCCCGCAGCGGGTTTGTTATTACCAAACTCAAACCTGCACAAAATTTAAATTACCAAACCCATCCCAACCCGCAGCGGGTTTTAATTTTTTTTAAAAAACCCACCCGCAGCGGGTTTTAACAATTAACAAACCCGCAATGGTATCCGGTGGATTTTTTGCGGGTTTCCGTATTTAAAATAAAAAATATTTAATATATAAATTTATAATAATAACCTCAAATTCCATATAACATACTCAATTTTATATTTAAACAATGACAATGAAAAATTAAAATTTCCACATCAATTCAATACAAATTCTCAAATTTAAGTATAAATTACACAAATTTATTTAAAAAACACAAACTAGTATCTAAAAATAATAATTACATTTCATATGATCATTTAAAACAAGATCCAAGAGAAGATATTCATTTCATTCACCACCATAAGCACCCATCCAACACAATGCCTATAATAATAATTAAGATTAATATTTTCAAATGCTAATTCGAAGGGAAATGCCTTTAGTTTTCTTTAGGTTATGACTTTAGAATAAGAGATGGGCCACATACACACATACACAACTTTGAGCATTTGTCTATTTGGTAATTTGATTAATGACATTATTTTTTTTATATTTTTATATTTAAATTAAATTAAAAATATTTGAAAAAAATATTGCGGGTTTGGTGGATATCCATGCGGGTATCCACCGGATATAAGGTTAATACCAAACCCACCCGCATCCATGTGCGGGTTTTAATTTATAATACTAAACCCGCCCGCAACGGGTAAAATTACCCGCAACGGACGGGTTTTGGTGAGTGGGTTTGGGCGGATTTACGGGTTTACGGATACAATTACCATCCCTAACTACAATGAACATGGACAATAGTACTTGGCTTCGAATTAGTATGCTGTTAAAAGACATTTCGAGTCATCCCAAATGATAGATTAGTACCACTATTTTAATGTAATTTAATATTTTATGAGGCTTTACTAGAACAGCTCGACTAAATAGCTTATATTTCGCTGTCAAGTGATGGACACATGCATTATTACGACTTGATTAATAAGTGTTTATAGGTAGTTAATTTATTATATGCCAAGAAAATGGTGGCTGGTATTTCAAGTGGGTTCAATAATTGACATTGATTCCATGCAATGTGACTATATATCTTAGTATTCTTCAAAATTGATTTTAATTATTGGTCATAGATTAAATTGAGCTTATAGTGTTGATAAATCCACCTAACACGTTAATTTCAATAATCTTTTTATAAAATTATATTAAATGGAATTACTCTTTTACTTTAAGAAAAATAAAAAATAAAATTTCATTGTTTTCGATAGATTTTGGGGTAAGAAAAACCAAACCAATCTAGAATAATAAATTTGTTATTTTGGGGGAGACGAGGTACCTCACTAGTTTGTTGTGTGCGGTATAGTGTATCTGAAATTCGGGGAAGGTGAAAATGGGAGAGGGAGTGGTAACAATGGTGGAAGGTAAGAAACAAGAGAGTTGTCCTTCAAAATGAGCTTCACGCCTGTAAAACAGTGAAATGGAGGTTAGAGGTGAAGCCGGGGTACCCTGGCGTTCACACTCTGACGCTCAAGTTAGTAAACTCAAGCTTTTGTGGCAAATAGAGCTGGCTAGCCCTCTGTAAATTAGGGTTTTAGATTGAAGAAAACTTCATTTTTAGAATGTGAGTATTTTTATGTGAATGAGAGCATGATGGAGAATGAAACCTAGGCGTCTTAATATATAGAGTATCTCAGCTGCCACATGGCGTACCCTTTTTGGCTAACGTCCTTTTACCTCTTTATAATTTTTTAGGCCGTTAACTGCATGTTCGCGGCGTATTTCATCTTTGGAAACGTGGTGCACGCTGGAGAGTGGTCCAGGGTACCTCTGCAGTAGCTGTCGGGTTGGTGGCTGGAGACCACTGTCCTTGGGACAATGTCCTTCACTTTTGGCAAAGGTGGCAAGCGGTTGTCCCTTCTTTTAGCACGTCGTTTTTTATTCCTAATTCTGACAAAATCGAATAATATCTTTTAGGAGGCAGAGATGTTTCTCATGGCGGATATTTTCGGAGGATTCTCTTGCATTTGTTCTACCGGGTACCTCGAGTTACGTGGGGTACCTCTAATTGTACGAGGTACCTCTATTTGTGTGTGGAACCTCTAATTGTGTGGGGTACCTCTAATTGTGTGGGGTACATCAAGCCGAGCACCTCAGATTGTGCTGGAATCATTCCATTGGTTGACATGTGGCGACGCTGCTGGACCGGGGGTACCTTCCTTAGTTTCTCCCTTGACTAAACTTTGTGTACTTCGAACTAAAAATCTTCTCTTTGTCTTTTACTTTACTCGCCTTTTTTTTTTACGATGAGAACGAACAGTTGTCTTCATATGTCTCACTCCCTTTTCTTGAAAAGTGGCAGCCGTCTGACATGCAGTTTAAATTTTAAAAATACCAATCTCACGGAAACATCCCTGAACTCCTTTCTTGGGCAGCCTATTTTGTCAGGTTAAATTAAAAACTCCTGACGTGTGGCAATCTTCTCTCATTTATTTTGAAAAGCCCCAAACGATCTCCCAAAAATTGATTATTTCCAGCAGCCTTTTTCTTTCATAATTTCGTCTCTTCTTCTAACTGCAACAACATTGTTCACAGGTAAAAAAAAAAATTTCTTTTTTTTTAATTTCCTTCTTCTTCCCGTTTTTCTTTCTTCTCTTTTCTTTCTCCCTTTTCTTTCTTTCTTATTTCTCTTTTCTCTCTTTTCTTTCTTCATTTTCTTTCTTTCTTCTTTCTCTCTTGGCCGGCGTTGATCTGGTGCGTTTTTGGGTGTGGATCTCAGCTACTGTAGTGGTGGTTTTGGGCTCCAGATCTGGTCGGTTCAAGGTGATTTTTCGGCGGCTCACGGCGAGATCCAACCCGGCGGTAGCGCGATAATCCTCCCCCTTCCTTGTTTTCTCATTTTTTTCTTACTTCCTCTCTCCTCTTTCTCCTTCTTTCTCTCTCTTATTTCTCTCCTTTTGCGATCTCCAGTGTCGGTTTTTCTTGGTGCCTTCAGCCACGGCAGTCGGCATCGATTTGGTGGTTGCAGCCATGGCAGCCGGTTCTTCTTGGTGGCTGCAGCTTCTCGGTTTTTCTTTTCTTCTTTCTTTTTTGTTTCAGCCAACGTTCTTCTTGGAGATTTTTGGCATTTTAGTGGCTGCAGCTGCGGCGGTCGACGTCAGTTCGGTGGTTGCAGCTCCTCCCCCGCGTCGGTTTGCTGCAGCTTCTCCATTTTTTTCATTTGCTTCTCCTTTTTTTTTGTTCTTGGCAGCGTCTCCCTTGGTGGTTTCCGGCGTCCTTCTCGCAATCTCCGGCGTCGGTTCTCGGTGGTTGCAGCCATTACAGTCGACGTCGGTTGCTGCAGCTTCTTCGTTCCTCATTTTATTTATTTATTTATTTATAAATAATTACATATATTTAAGGTTATTTTTATTTTTATATTTGCACATTTTTACCCACTGTTTTTTGTTGCCTGCAGCTTCGTCTCCCCACGATTATCAATTTCGATCTGCTGAGTTGGTGAATCATAGGTGTTTTCAACAGATTTTGGGGTAGGAAAAGCCAAAATATATCTTGAACAATAAATTTATATTTTTGGGGGAGATGGAGTACCTCACTGGTTTGTTGTGCGCGGTGCAGTGTACCTGAAATTTGGGAGAGGTGAAAAGGGGAGATGAAGTGGTAACAATAGAGAAAGCTCAAAACCAATAGAGGTGGCCTTCGAAATGGGCTTCACGCCTTTCAAATAGTGAAATAGAGGTTAGAGGTGAAACCGGGGTACCCCGGCGTTCACACTCCGACGCTCAAGTTAGCAAACTCAAGCTTTTATGGTCAAGAGAGCTGGCTAGCCCTCTGCAAATTAGGGTTTAAGGTTCAAGAAAACCTATTTTTTGGAGTGTGAGTGTTAATGGTGAGTGAGAACATCCTGGAGAATGAAACCTAGGCACCTTTATATATGTAGTACCCAGCTGCCACGCGGCATACCCTTTTTGGCTAACGTCCTTTTACCTTTTTATGATTTTTGGGCCATTATGTGCATGTTTGCGATGTATCTCATCTTTTGGAAACGTGGCGCGCGCTGGAGAGTGGTGTAGGGTACCTCTGCAATAACTGTCGGGTAGGCGGCTGAGGACCACTGTCCTTGGGACAATGTCCTTTACTTTTGGCAGAGGTAGCAGGCGATTGTCCCCTCCTTTTGGTACGACGTTCTTGATTCCTAATTCTGAAAAAATCCAATAATATCATTTAAGAGATGGAGACGTTTCTCACGGTGGATATTTTCGTAGGATTCTCTTACATCTTATCTGTATGGTACCTCAAATTACGTGGGGTACCTCAATTTGTGTAGGGTACCCCTAATTGTGCGGGGTACCTCTATTAGTGTGGGGTACCTCTATTTATGTGTGGTACCTCTAATTGCGTCGGGTACCTCTAATTACGCAGGGTACCTCTAATTACACCGGATACCTCTAATTGCACGGGGTACCTTTAATCAAGTCAGGTACCTCTAGTTGCGCCAGGTACCTCTAATCAAGCGGGTACTTCTAATCAAGCCGGGTACGTCTAATCATGTCGGGTACCTCAGATTGCACTGAAGTTATTCCATTTGTCGACACGTGGCGTTCTGCTATCTTTCTTATTTTTCCCCTAAACAATAGGTATCCCTCCTCGTTCTCCTTTTGACGCATTTACAGTGGCACTATTTGCATACTCTAAGAAAAATTTATTTTTGTTCTTGTTTTTTTTTTGTGGTTGGTGTTTGCATTTGGTGGTTGATGTGTGGTGGGTGGTGCTTGGTATGAATGTGTTGCTGTTTGGGGAACTTGTGGCTTGTTGGATGTATTGTTGGGGTTTTATAGATGAGTTGTTGGGGACTTGTGGATGGGTTGTTGGGGACTTGTGGCCTGGTGGATATGTTGTTGGGGGAAAATAGATGGGCAAGAAACATACAGGACCTGTGAGGAAGCGATATGCAGTTGGGGCTAGTAGGGTTGACAGCCCTCCTACGGGTCCTCCTTCCCACATTTCCATTAGCGAGGGGGATTGGTCCCCCCCTAGTACCTCTAGGAGTTGCAACACTCGTTTGAGCTCCCTCCCCCTAGGAGTACCCCTCGTGTCAGCCCACGCTTTCCTAGTAAACGGCTAACCCCCCATCCTCGAAAGAAGGGTAGGTCATCAAGCCTAAGGTTCCAGCTCGTTCCTCAGACCGGCCTCCCAAATCTCCCCTTGCCACACTTTTAAAATCTGGCAACCTTTTTTCCATAGGCATTAGGAAGGCTACTCTGGAGGATTTAGAACAAATTAGAGCCAAATACAATATTCCTCCCTCTGTTCAGCATAGGGTACCCCATGTGGATAAGCGACCTGAGTGTCCGAAGTCTGATGGGATTGCTCTCCATATTGATCTCTTTGATCTAGGACTCCGCCTGGCCCTCCAACCTTTCTATATGAGAATGTTTAGTTATTTGGGGGTAGCTCCTGGGCAGGTGTCCTTTCCGGGGTGGAGGACGCTTACGGGCTTACATGAGTTATGGTTGGAGGTACTGAAGCGCGACATTTTGATTCGGGAGTTGAAGGACCTTTATCAATTCAAAAAGCCTAAGGGTCCTGGCGTTGCTTACTTCTCCCCTTGGAGTGATCATGATCATATTGTTGAGGGGAACCCCACTTTAAAGAAGGGTTGTCGAAAGGGATGGTTTGTTGTTGAGGGTAGGTGGGGGACATAGACTCTGGGTGACAAGGGCAACCCCGTAGAGATTCTCACTTCCTTCAGTGTACACTGTAAGTATCTCCCTTACTTACGGTTCTTTATCGTAATCTTTCACATGAATCTCTCGCTAACCTCGGGTTCTTCATGCTTTTACAGGTGTGACATGGGCTAAAGGATCATGCCCAGTTCAGGAGGTGGGGAGAGAGGTGAAGAAGTTTGTGGATAGGCTTCGAGGTGCACAGAGGGGTAGTGATGTGCTAGAGGAGAGCCGATTATGGACAACGGGGCTGATTGACCGAAGTCCTCCACCTGCTCCTGGGGATGACTCATGTATGATTCGGGTGTCGGGGGGTACCCTATTATTATCTACGGGACTGGGGTACCCCGTTATCACTGCATTCTTTATTTTGCTTCCCCGCCTTTCATTTCTCATTTTTGCTTTTGTAGTACTTAGTACTTGTCCGCCTAACATAACTTTTGTGCATTGGGTACAGTTATGGAATCGGCTGGTGACACTTTTGATGACTTTTTCCAAGCGATAGTGGGTGGTGCTTCTGGATCTCAGGATTCGGCGGTACCCCAGAAACGTTCCCGGCCGCCTATTAGGCGGCTGAGGACCACTGTCCTTGGGACAATGTCCTTTACTTTTGGCAGAGGTAGCAGGCGATTGTCCCCTCCTTTTGGTACGACGTTCTTGATTCCTAATTCTGAAAAAATCCAATAATATCATTTAAGAGATGGAGACGTTTCTCACGGTGGATATTTTCGTAGGATTCTCTTACATCTTATCTGTATGGTACCTCAAATTACGTGGGGTACCTCAATTTGTGTAGGGTACCCCTAATTGTGCGGGGTACCTCTATTAGTGTGGGGTACCTCTATTTATGTGTGGTACCTCTAATTGCGTCGGGTACCTCTAATTACGCAGGGTACCTCTAATTACACCGGATACCTCTAATTGCACGGGGTACCTTTAATCAAGTCAGGTACCTCTAGTTGCGCCAGGTACCTCTAATCAAGCGGGTACTTCTAATCAAGCCGGGTACGTCTAATCATGTCGGGTACCTCAGATTGCACTGAAGTTATTCCATTTGTCGACACGTGGCGTTCTGCTATCTTTCTTATTTTTCCCCTAAACAATAGGTATCCCTCCTCGTTCTCCTTTTGACGCATTTACAGTGGCACTATTTGCATACTCTAAGAAAAATTTATTTTTGTTCTTGTTTTTTTTTTGTGGTTGGTGTTTGCATTTGGTGGTTGATGTGTGGTGGGTGGTGCTTGGTATGAATGTGTTGCTGTTTGGGGAACTTGTGGCTTGTTGGATGTATTGTTGGGGTTTTATAGATGAGTTGTTGGGGACTTGTGGATGGGTTGTTGGGGACTTGTGGCCTGGTGGATATGTTGTTGGGGGAAAATAGATGGGCAAGAAACATACAGGACCTGTGAGGAAGCGATATGCAGTTGGGGCTAGTAGGGTTGACAGCCCTCCTACGGGTCCTCCTTCCCACATTTCCATTAGCGAGGGGGATTGGTCCCCCCCTAGTACCTCTAGGAGTTGCAACACTCGTTTGAGCTCCCTCCCCCTAGGAGTACCCCTCGTGTCAGCCCACGCTTTCCTAGTAAACGGCTAACCCCCCATCCTCGAAAGAAGGGTAGGTCATCAAGCCTAAGGTTCCAGCTCGTTCCTCAGACCGGCCTCCCAAATCTCCCCTTGCCACACTTTTAAAATCTGGCAACCTTTTTTCCATAGGCATTAGGAAGGCTACTCTGGAGGATTTAGAACAAATTAGAGCCAAATACAATATTCCTCCCTCTGTTCAGCATAGGGTACCCCATGTGGATAAGCGACCTGAGTGTCCGAAGTCTGATGGGATTGCTCTCCATATTGATCTCTTTGATCTAGGACTCCGCCTGGCCCTCCAACCTTTCTATATGAGAATGTTTAGTTATTTGGGGGTAGCTCCTGGGCAGGTGTCCTTTCCGGGGTGGAGGACGCTTACGGGCTTACATGAGTTATGGTTGGAGGTACTGAAGCGCGACATTTTGATTCGGGAGTTGAAGGACCTTTATCAATTCAAAAAGCCTAAGGGTCCTGGCGTTGCTTACTTCTCCCCTTGGAGTGATCATGATCATATTGTTGAGGGGAACCCCACTTTAAAGAAGGGTTGTCGAAAGGGATGGTTTGTTGTTGAGGGTAGGTGGGGGACATAGACTCTGGGTGACAAGGGCAACCCCGTAGAGATTCTCACTTCCTTCAGTGTACACTGTAAGTATCTCCCTTACTTACGGTTCTTTATCGTAATCTTTCACATGAATCTCTCGCTAACCTCGGGTTCTTCATGCTTTTACAGGTGTGACATGGGCTAAAGGATCATGCCCAGTTCAGGAGGTGGGGAGAGAGGTGAAGAAGTTTGTGGATAGGCTTCGAGGTGCACAGAGGGGTAGTGATGTGCTAGAGGAGAGCCGATTATGGACAACGGGGCTGATTGACCGAAGTCCTCCACCTGCTCCTGGGGATGACTCATGTATGATTCGGGTGTCGGGGGGTACCCTATTATTATCTACGGGACTGGGGTACCCCGTTATCACTGCATTCTTTATTTTGCTTCCCCGCCTTTCATTTCTCATTTTTGCTTTTGTAGTACTTAGTACTTGTCCGCCTAACATAACTTTTGTGCATTGGGTACAGTTATGGAATCGGCTGGTGACACTTTTGATGACTTTTTCCAAGCGATAGTGGGTGGTGCTTCTGGATCTCAGGATTCGGCGGTACCCCAGAAACGTTCCCGGCCGCCTAGAGCTCCTGGATCAAAGGGGAAATCCTAGGGTACCTCCCACAGCGGGTCAAAGGGTACCCCTCGCTCGAAGAAGAGAAAATTCGAGCTGGTTTCCGCTTTCCCTAATGAGTTGCGTGAAGGTGACCTAGACCCGGCTTCCAACAAGAAGGTTTCGCACTTGGCTCGCTGTTTCTACTACTCTGCTGAAAACGTTACCTCTAAGGTCGCTGAAGAGACAAACAAGATGAGTTTGAACCAGAGCTATGGGCAGGCACTCAGGGCTACCCAATAGGTAGACTTTACTAGGGTACCCCGGGTGTGCCCATTCATTTTTTACTTATTTATTCCTATTGCCATACACATATATTTAACATGTATTTTACGATCTGTAGGCATCCTTTCTCCTCAGCCACTGCCTTCCAGACCTCGACTCCCTGGTTGCCGCCCAGTCAGAGGTCAACAAGTTAAGGGGTGAGCTCCAAAGCCGCCAGTCTCGTGAGGATCAGCTTGCTCGAGAAGTCAAAACTTTGCAAGAACGCATTACTGACCTGTCGGGAGAGAAAGCTCGGGTGGAGAAGGACTGCAATGAGTTGAGGGCCACCAACGAGGATCTGTTATCCCGACAAAAGACGATGGAGGAGGATGCATTCTCACTCATTATGACGGAGGTGTGGAGCGTGGATCCGGAATTGGAGGTACCCCGTGTGCAGAAATTTGTCAACAAGGCCACGATTCTGAAGATGATTGCGGAGAGGAAGAAGTCTTCCCATGCACGGTCGAGTACCCCTTCCGGGTCGCCTGGGGTACCTCGCGTGCTTCAGTCTTTGCCTGCCTCAAATGCCCCAACTTCGGTTGCTCATATTCTGGGTACCTCTGAGTGCTCTGCTGATCGCCCTCCGGAGACGAAAGGCAAGGATGGTATTCCACCCTTAGTGTAGCTGTTTCATAGTGCTCTTGCCTTTTTGAATTTATCCACATTTAGCTATTTGAATATTGTGTCTTTCTTTTTTGTTTCTTGGGATATTGTGTATTATTGGGACTTTTCTTTTGTTATGATATCGTGCCACCGAACCCTCTTGTACTTTGCATTCTTGTTATTCTACAAATGAATGCTTGGCTAAACTGTTATCTTGTAAATTTTCAGGGTACCTCTCATTTTTCTATTTTTTTTATAAATGGGGTACCCTCGGTACCTTAACAAATACTCGACATCAGGCGACTGCTGGTTCATACAGATCGGCGAATTTGGTGCATGTCCTTCTTGGCAACCATGGCGGATTCCTCACAAATAGTTAATCAAAATATCATGGCGATATCTCGATTAAACGTTAAAAGCGCAATTGGTATAACCAATCATTTTCTTATTCTGTCGAAGTTCTTTCCGAATTTTTGAATAGCTTACCCCCTACTTTGCTCAAGCAAAAGGACAGAGGTGTGGGTGTTCTCATACCTAAGCTGAACCTCGTGTCGCTAGGGTATGCTGGTTTTATTCGACCCTCGGGTCCTCTTTGACTCTCCCTCTCTTTGTCTAGGTAGCTTTGTCATGCTTCCGCAGAAAGGCTACTCCTAGGCTAGTCCCTTCGTTGCCCATCTTGGCTTTGCATAGATTGTCACGATCTATGCATATCAGGTACCATGGTTGGTCCTGTGATAGGTTAGTCATAATTGACAAGCGTATGGTGAGAATTGCATATAACCAGATGTGATGGTATATTAATGGCGATAAACGAATATAATCCGCATTCTAAGATTGAAGTGGCGAAAAATAGAGAAAGAACCTACATCATATTTGTTGATAAAGAAAATGCATTTATAGATAACGAAAGCGTTAATCAATACATGATTTAGCTTTGTTACCTTGAGGAGAATGGGAGACCACAAGACCTCTTATCCTTTTCATTTGAAAATTAAAGCAACTCTAAAGTTGCAACTGACCACCATAGGGCATTGGGGGTACCCCATTTGGCCTACCACACAAAAACATTAAAGAAAGCAAATAACAGCAAAAGACTAGAGGTTAAGACACTGTCTTTTAGTAATATTTCCGTAGCATTGCAGCATTCCAGGGTTGCCTCACGATTGTGCCATCCATGTGGAGTAGCCTATATGCACCTGTCCTAACGGGTTTGTCGATGCGGTAAGGTCCTTCTCAATTTGCCCCAAAAGTGCCTTCGCAGGGTACCCTCGTGTTCTGAGTTACCCTTCTCAAGACCAAGTCCCCTTTCTTGAAGGATCGAGGGCGCACCTTTTTCTCATATGGACCCGAAATGCGATGTTGATATATAGCTGTCCTCAATTCTGCTCTAGCCCTTTTTTCAGCCACCAAATCACGGTTTGAAGCAGCCAAGGAGGTGTTCTCAGCCTCATCAAAGTATTCAACCCTGTGAGAGGGTACCTCGATTTCCGCTGGGATCACTGCGTCAACACTGAATACGAGGGAAAACAGGGTCTCCCTGGTGGAGGTGTTTTGAGCAGTCCGATAGGCCCACAGAACCCCAGGTAGCTTGTCTACCCATGCTCCTTTTTTTCTTCTATCTTCTTCTTTAGGATACCTTTGATAATCTTATTAACGGCTTCGACTTGCCCATTAGATTGGGGATGGGCAGGTGTAGCAAATCGGTTGGCTATACCCCACTCCGAACAAAAACTTCAAAATTTTTCATTATCGAATTGCTTACCATTATCACTAACAATTGCATAAGGGATCCCAAATCTACAAATGAGGTTCTTCCAAATGAATTCTGTGGTTTTCCTTTCTGTGATGCTTGTTAATGGCTCCGTTTCCGCCCACTTTATGAAATAATCTACCGCCACGATTGCATATTTTGCTTGCCCTCACCCGGTAGGTAACGAGCCAATGAGGTCCACTCCCCACATAGCGAAGAGCTAAGGGGAAGATATAACTATTAGCTTCTCTGGGGGTAGGTGGGGTACCCTGACGAACCTTTGGCATTTGTCACAACTTCGTACCATGTTCTTGGCATCTTCTTGCATGGTAAGCCAGTAATACCCCTGACGGAGAGCTTTTTACGCCAGTAATTGTGCTCCGTAGTGATTGCCACAAATCCTCTCATGTATCTCCCTCATGACATACTCGGGCTCGTCACTTCCCAAGCATTTAAGGTAAGGAAGAGTGAACCCTCTTCTGTATAGGGTATCCTGGATCAGGCAATACCACACGGCTTTATACTTTAGTCTCTTTACTTTACTCTTATATGAGGGGAGGTCTCCGTCCTTAAGCTACCTTATGATATGCTCCATCCAAAGTACCTCGTTGGACAATGATCCTACTTCTAACAGCTCTAGGAGATCAATGCTGGGGCGGGTATGTGTTCTGTCGTGATGGGGCCAGCCGACTGAGCTACACCAAGGGACGCCATTTTTGCCAGGGTGTCGGCTTCGTTGTTCTCCAATCAGGGTACCCTTTCCACCTTAACCTCACAAAATTGGGACATCAACTCTCTGGTTTTTCCGAGGTACCCCTTCATGTTTTCCTCTTTCGCTTGATATTGTGCGGCAATTTGGCTTACCACCAACTGGGAGTCGCTCTTGACGTGTACCCTCTTTGCTCTCAAAGCCTTCGACATTCTCAACCCCGCTATGATGGCCTCATATTCGGCTTCGTTGTTTGAAGCCTTGAATCCGAATTGCAAAGCGTAGCATATTTTTACTTTGTTCGGGTCGATTATAATAACTCCTGCACCACTTCTGTGTGAGTTAGAGAAACCATCTACATATATTTCCCAGACCTGCCCCTCTTTATCGATGGATGAGGTATCTGACAAGTACCTCAGATCATCTTCACCTTTTGAGTCATTGGCAAATTCCGCAATGAAATCGGCGATGGATTGGGCTTTAATCGCCGAACGAGGCTTAAAAATATAGTCTGAGCTTTCGTGCGGAGACAACCAATGTCAAAACGAACTTTTCAGAGGTGGGGTACCTCTTTTCAGTATCAACCATAACCTTACTAGTGTAGTAAATAGGTCATTGTACCCCATTATCATCCTCTCGGAGTAACACGGAGCTGGTGGCATGCTCGGATACGGTGAGATACAATAGAAGCACCTCTCCCGACTCAGGTTTGGCAAGTAGTGGAGCATTCACGAGGTACCCCTTCAGTTCTTGGAAAGCTTCTTCGCAATCGGGTGTCCATTGGAGCTTCTTACCGGTCTTCAAAGCTTTGAAAAAGGGCTTACACCGGTCTGTAGCCTTGGAGATAAACCGGCTCAGGGTAGCTACCCGGCCTGCCAAGCTTTGAACCTCCGTGATGGTGCGTGGCGACTTCATGTCAAGAACTGCTGAATTTTAACGGGTTGGCTTCAATCCCCTGTTGTTGTACCATGAATCCGAGAAACTTTCCCACGGTAACCCCAAACGCACATTTTTCAAGGTTGAGCCGCATCTTGTGTCTTCTCAAAACGGTAAGGGTATCTCGGAGGTGCCCTAGGTGTTCCCCCGCATGCACCGATTTGGTGATCATGTCATCTATGTACACCTCTATGGTGCGCCCGATTTAGTCCTAGAAAATTTTGTTCACTAGCTGCTGATAGGTAGCCCCGGAATTCTTCAAACCAAACAACATAATCTTATAGTAGTATAACCCACGGTTGGTGATGAAGGCCATTTTCTCTTGATTGGATTCGTACATTGGAATTTGGTTATAACCGGAAAAGGTGTCCATAAAATGAAGCATTTTATGCCCCGCTGTTGCATCAACTAGCTAGTCTATTCGGGGAAGCGGGAAGCTATCCTTGGGGCAGGACTTGTTCAAATCGGCGAAGTCCACGCACATACGCCACTTTCCGTTTGATTTCTTGACAAGAACAACGTTGGATGCCCAATCGGGGTACACTGCTTCTCGGATAAACCTCGCTGCTAATAGGCGGTCTACCTCTTGTTCAATTGCATCATACCTCTCTTGGTTGAAGGCACGACGCTTCTGTTTGACTGGTTTATTATGCGGGCTGACATTGAGTTTGTGACAAGAGAGGAAAGGTGGGATACCCGGCATATCCAAATGGGACCAAGCGAATACATCGTGGTGCTCACGTAGGAAGGTAATGAGCTTCTCTTTTGTTCCTCTGAGAGGTTGGAGTCTACTTTCACTATCTTTGTTGGGTCAGTGGAGCAAATCGAGATTGAAATAAGATCTTCAACTGGGGTACCCCTTTTTTCATCTTTCAATATTCGGGGATCCAAGGGTGCCTCGACTTCACATTTGAGCTAGTCCCCGTGGGGTACCCTTGAGCTATCCCCCGCAACTACTTTTACGCCCATTGGTGAGGATTCCAACCGTTTTCGTGGGTGGGCTACCTGATGAGATTTTTTTAGTACTGTTCTCCGCTGTCTAGCAAGTGCTCGCTTTGAGGGGTAAGGTGTGGGCTGGCTACCACTGGGGTACTCCTTCATTGGCGAATCAGAAGCTATTTGATAAGTGACTTTGGAGGCCACGGAGTAACACCCAGGAGCCGATTGCTGGTTCCCTTTAATGGTGATAACTTCTTGGGCGGTCGGGACTTTCATGGCAAGGTAGTACATGGATACCACCGCTTTAGTTGCTACTAAGAACAACCTACCCAATATAATATTGTAGGCACTCGGGTGATCTACAATAAGAAAATTAATCATATGAACAACACGGTGAGGTACCTTACCAAGTGCAACGGGCAGCGTAATGGTGCCCTTTGGTATAACTATATCTCCGGCGAACCCAATAAGAGGCATAGCATAAGGGGTGATCTTTGGCGACTTAATCAATAGTTGATCCAAGGCGCTTTTGAAAATGATGTCAACGGAGCTGCCGGTATCTATAAGAGTTCTTGCTACCTTACCGGTGGCAACCTTCAACGTAATTACTAAGGCATTATCATGGGGGTACGAGATACCCTCAGCATCTTTTTTTGTAAAAAGGATATGCGGGGGATGGTGGGGTACCTTCGGTGTACCCTATTCATTAAGGTTGACTTCTCTGCTAATACTGGTGGTTATCGACAATGATCTACCGTATTTTTTGATAGCCCTCCTAGATTGGCCCGCTAAAGTCGGTTCGCCCATAATCATCCGAACATACACGTCTTTCTTGTGTCCAGGGGGTACCTCTCGTTCAGGACTGCCATCAGCCACCCGCTTGCCCTTATCCTGCTCCGCGAATTTCCGAGCTTCTCTCATGCTAGCAACAAATTCTTTGAGGTACCCGCTGAGAATCAAAGATTCAATTCCCTCTCGCAAAGTGAAACACTCGGCTGTGCTATGACCAAAGCCCTCATGGAACTCACAATAATTCAGGCTACGCTTCATGTTGGGATACTTCTTCATTGGCTTAGGAGGACGGAGGAGGCCGTTATCCTGAATATGGTAGAAGATCTGCTCTGGGGATCGATTCAGTGGGTGGTAAGATTCGTACCAAGGCCTCGGTGGTGGCTCTTGCTGATCCGGTGGTACCCTGAGGGTTATACCCTCGTCCCCACAGGGCAGCCCGTGGAGGGCTCCGTGCTCGGGGTACCCGCGGTGTTAGGGCCTCCAGCCTCTTGGGCTTCTCCTTGTTCTTTGTAATATCGGCCTTATCTTCTTGGCGCTTTAATTGGCATTTCTCGTCCATCTCCACCTGCTGCAACGCCCGGGAACGGGTTTCCCCATATGAAAGTGGACGCTTCTTTTGAAAAGAATGTCATAACTTGCCCAACCGTAAATTTTTCTCAAAATAGGTCAATGTGTATTGGTTTCCAAATGCTCCGGTCTGCAGCACTTCTTAGTGGAAACGACTCACATACTCCGCTAAAGGCTCGGCTTCCCCTTACTTGATAAAGGCAAGTTTGGAGGCTACCATATCTTGAGTGGAAGCATAGAAAAACTCTTCAAATAACAATTGGTGTAGAAAAGATATGCTACCCGCTTTCAAAGAGCAAAACCATGATTTCGTAGGGTCCGTGAGTGTGTGTGTAAACATCCTACACATGGCGCTCTCATCTACACCCTTCATAAGCATCTGGTCACGGTATACCTCAGCATGCTCCGAGGGGTCAGTGGTACCCGAGTATTGGGGTATCTGAGGCATGGCGAACGCCTCGGGGAGAGCTACCGTCCGAATCTCTATAGTGAATGGCGATTGGTAGGTCATTGGCGTTGGAGTAGCTGTGATGTTTTGCTTCTCGGAGGAGAGCTTCACTTGGGTTTCCAAGTTCTCCATCTTTTCCACAAGTTCGAGGGGTACCCTCCGTGTACCCAATGATGTCGCCGCCATTTGAGAAGCCCTTTTGGCGTTTAACTTCTCATGGAGATCTTCGTGGGTACACTTTGCATGCCTCATATCTTGGCTGCTGCGAGAATTGCAAGAGGCGGTGCAACGCTCGTCACAGGAGCCCACGGTTTGAAACTTAGAATGGGTACCCGATGACATATGCTTTGGTTTGCTGGCCTCGGGTATCTATTTTCTAACCATAGCTTGGTCGCCCGTTTGAGGTGGTGGAGCATCTAGCGTCACTGATGGAAGTGAACTTTCGGGTGCCAGAGATCCAACCGCCTTAAGTATTGCGTGGGCAAGATCCTCGAAACGCTTGTGAGAAATAGGTTCCTCATTTTGGTGAACACCCGTCGATTGATTGATAGCCTTGTCCTTGCTAATACGGGCTGTCCTTCTTGCGAGATCACTACCTTCACTACTGCTGTCATCTCTCATCCTTGTAGGATCCCCCATTAAACCTTCGGGAGGTACGTCGGGTTCCATGTATTAGAGTACACACAACAACTAGTTTGCTAACCGCAGATGATGCTTTTTATGCGACTCCCCACAGACGGCGCCAATTGTTTTCGATAGATTTTGGGGTAAGAAAAGTCAAACCAATCTAGAACAATAAATTTGTTATTTTGGGGGAGACGGGGTACCTCACTAGTTTGTTGTGTGCGGTATGGTGTATCTCAAATTCGGAGGAGGTGAAAAGGGGAGAGAAAGTGGTAACAGTGGTGGAAGGTCAGAAACAAGAGAGGTGTCCTTCAAAATGAGCTTCACGCCTGCAAAACAGTGAACTAGAGGTTAGAGCTGAAGTCGGGGTACCCCAGCGTTCACACTCTGACGCTCAAGTTAGCAAACTCAAGCTTTTGTGGCAAAGAGAGCTGGCTAGCCCTCTGTAAATTAGGGTTTTAGATTAAAGAAAATCTCTTTCTTGGAGTGTGAGTGTTTTTAGGTGAATGAGAGCATGATGGAGAATTAAACCTAGGCGCCTTTATATGTAGAGTACCTCAGCTGTCACGTGGCGTACCCTTTTTGGCTAATGTCCTTTTACCTCTTTATAATTTTTTGGGCCATTATCTGCATGTTCGCGGCGTATCTCATCTTTGGAAATGTAGCGCGCACTGGAGAGCGGTTTAGGGTACCTCTGCAGTAGCTGTCGAGTAGGTAGCTGGGGACCACTGACACGTGGCGACGCGTCTGGACCGGGGGTTCCTTGCTTAGTTTCTTCCCTTAACTAAACTTTCTTCCGGAGACAAAAGGTGGGGATGGTGTACCACCTTTTAACTTGTCGACCTCTAACTGGGCGGCAACAAGGGAGTCGAGGTCTGGAAGGCAGTGGCTGAGGAGAAAGGATGCCTACAGATCGTAAAATACATGTTAAATATATGTGTATGGCAATAGGAATAAATAAGTAAAAAATGCATGGGTACATCCGGGGTACCCCAGTAAAGCCTACCTCTTGGGTAGCCCTGAGTGCCTGCCCATAGCGCTGGCTCAAACTCATCTTGTTTGTCTCTTCAGCGACCTTAGAGGTAACGTTTTCAGCAGAGTAGTAGAAACAGCGAGCCAAGTGGGAAACCTCCTTGTTGGAAGCCGGATCTAGGTCACCTTCACTCAACTCATTGGGAAAAGCAAAAATCAGCCCGAATTTTCTCTTCTTCGAGCGAAGGGTACCCTTCGACCCGTTGTGGGAGGTACCCTGGGATTTCCTCTTTGATCCGGGAGCTCGAGGCGGCCGGGAACTTTTCTGGGGTACCGCCGAATCCTGAAATCCAGAAGCACCACCCACTACCGCTTAGAAAAAAGGCATCAAAAGCGTCACCCTCTGATTCCATAACTGCACCCAATGCACAAAAGTTATGTTAGCCGGACAAGTACTAAGTACTACAAAAGTAAAAATGGGAAATGAAAAACGGGGAAGCAAAATAAAGAATGCAGTGATAACGGGGTACCCCAGTCCCGTAGATAATAATAGGGTACCCCCCGACACCTAAATCATACATGAGTCACCCCCGGAGCAGGTGGAGGACTTCGGTCAATCAGCCCCGCTCTCCATAATCAGCTCTCCTCTAGCACATCACTACCCCTCTGTGCACCTCAAAGCCTATCCACAAACTTCTTCACCTCTCTCCCCACCTCCTGAATTAGGCATGATCCTTTAGCCTATGTCACATCTGTAAAAGCCTGAAGAACCCAAGGTTAGCGAGACATTCATGTGAAAGATTACGATAAAGAACCGTAAGTAAGGGAGATACTTACAGTCTATATTGAAGGAAGTGAGAACCTCCACGGGGTTGCCCTTGTCACCTAGAGTCTCTGTCCCCCCACCTACCCTCAGCAACAAACCATCTCTTTCGGTAACCCTTCTTTAAGGCGGGGTTCCCCTCAACAATATGACCATGATCACCTCAAGGGGAGAAGTAAGCAATGACGGGACCCTTAGGCTTTTTGAATTGATAAAGGCTCTTCAACTCCCGAATTGAAATATCACGCTTCAGTACCTCTAACCATTACACATGTACGCCCGTAAGTGTCCTCCACCCCGGAAGGGACAGCTCCCCAAGAGCTACCTCCAAATAACTAAACATTCTCATATAGAAAGGTTGGAGGGACAGGCGGAGTCCTAAATGAAAGAGGTCAATATGGAGAGCAATCCCATCAGACTTCAGACACTCAGGTCGCTCATCAACATGGGGTACCCTAAGCTAAACAAAGGGAGGAATATTGTATTTGGCTCTAATTTGTTCTAAATCCTCTAGAGTAGCCTTCCTAATGCCTAGGACAAAAAAGGTTGCCAGATTTTCAAGGTGTGACAGGGGGAGATTTGGGAGGCCGGTCTGAGGAACGAGCTAGAACCTTAGGCTTGGATGACCTACCCTTCTTTCGAGGATGGGGGGTTGGCAGTTTACTGGGAAAGCGTGGGCTGACACGAGGGGTCTCCTAGGGGGAGGGAGCTCAGAACGAGAGTTGCAACTCCTAGAGGTACTAGGGGGGGACCTATCCCCCTCACTAATGGAAATGTGGGAAGGAGGACCCGCAGGGGGGCTGTCAACCCTACTAGCCCCAACTGTACGTCGTTTCCTCACGGGTCCCGTATGTTTCTTGCCCATCTACTTTCCCCCAACAACATATCCACCAGGCCACAAGTCCCCAACAACCCATTCGGAAGTCCCCAACAATCCATCCACAAACCCCCAATAATACATCCAACAAGCCACAAGTTCCCCAACAACACATCCAACAAGCCACAAGTTCCCCAAACAGCAACATATTCATACCAAGCACCACCCACTACACATCAACCACCAAATGCAAACACCAACCATAAAAAAAATAAAATAAATTTTTCTCAGAGTATGCAAATAGCACCACTGTAAATGCGCCAAAAGGAGGAGAAACGAGGAGGGATACCTATGATTCACTAACTCAGCATATCGGGATTGATAATCGTGGGGAGATGAAGTTGCAGGCAACAACAAACAATGGGTAAATATATGCAAATATAAAACTAAAAATAACCTTAAATATATGTAATTATTTATAAATAAGTAAATAAATAAAATGAGGAACGAAGAAGCTGCAGAAACCGGCGTCGGCTGTAATGGCTGCAACCACTGAGAACTGACGCCGGAAACCACCAAGGGAGACGTTGTTGAGAAAAAAAAAAGAAGAAATTGAAAAAAACGAAGAAGTTGCAGCAAACCGAAGCGGGGGGGGAGCTGTAACCACCGAACCGACGCTGACCGCTGCAGCTGCAGCCACCAAAACACCAAAAATCTCCAAGAAGAATGCCAGCCGAAACGAAAAAGAAATAATAAAAGAAAAATCGAGAAGCTGCAGCCACCAAGAAGAACCAGCTGCCATGGTTGCAACCACCAAATCGATGCCGACTGCCGTGGCTGTAGCCACCAAGGAAAACCGACGCTGGAGATCGCAAAAGGAGAGAAAGAAGAGAGAGAGAAGGAGAAAGAGGAGAGAGGAAGTAAGAGAAAAATGAGGAAACAAGGAAGGGGGAGGATTACCGCGCTACCGCCAGGTTGGATCTCGCTGTGGGCCGCCGGAAAATCACCTTGAACCGACCAGATCTGGAGCCCAAAACCGCCACTGCAGCAGCCGAGATCCACGCAGGAAAATGCACCAGATCAACGCCGACCGAGAGAGAAAGAAGAAAGAAAGAAAAGGAATAAAGAAAAGAGAGAAAAGAGAAAGAAGAAAGAAAGAAAAGAGAGAAAGAAAAGAGAAGAAAGAAAAACGACAAGAAGAAGGAAATAAAAAAAAGAAGAAATTTTTTTTTTACCTGTGAACAATGTTGATGCAGTTAGGAGAAGAGACGAAATTATGAAAGAAAAAGGCTACTGTAAATAATCAATTTTTGGGAGATCGTTTGGGGCTTTTCAAAATAAATGAGAGAAGATTGACACTCGTCAGGAGTTTTTAATTCAACCTGACAGAACACGTTGCTCAAGAAAGGAGTTCAGGGATGTTTGCATTAGATTGGTATTTTCAAAATTCAAACTGCATGTTAGACGGCTGCCATTTCCCAAGAAAAAAGAGAGAGACATATGAAGACAACTGTTCGTTCTCATCGTAAAAAAAAAGGCGGGAAAAGGAAAAGTCAAAGAGAAGATTTTTAGTTCGAAGTACACAAAGTTTAGTCAAGGGAAGAAACTAAGCAAGGTACCCCCGGTCCAGCCACGTCGCCACATGTCACTCATACAATGAGTTTCTTTTGCCTCTAATACTTCTCGCTAAAAAGAAACTAGGGGGATGTTGTTTGAGGGAAAAATAGGAGAGGCAGTAAAGCGCCACGTGTCGACCAATGGAATGATTCCAGCACGATCTGAGGTGCGCGGGTACCCCGTACAATTAGAGGTGCCCCACATAACTTGAGGTATCCGGTAAAACAAATGCAAGAGAATCCTCTGAAAATATCCGCCATGAGAAACGTCTCCGCCTCCTAAAAGATATTATTCAATTTTGTCAGAATTAGGAATAAAAAACGACGTGCTAAAAGGAGGGATAGCCGCCTACCACCTCTGCCAAAAGTGAAGGACACTGTCCCAAGGACAATGGTCCCCAGCTGCCTACCCAACAGCTACTGCAGAGGTACCCTGGACCACTCTCCAGTGCGCGCCATGTTTCCAAAGATGAGATACGCCACGAACATGCAGATAACGGCCCAAAAAATTATAATGAGGTAAAAGGACATTAGCCAAAAAGGGTACGCCACGTGGCAGCCGAGGTACTCCATATATAAATGCGCCTAAGTTTCATTCTCCATCATGCTCTCATTCATCTAAAAACACTCACACTCCAAAAAAGAGGTTTTCTTCAATCTAAAACCCTAATTTACAGAGGGCTAGCCAGCTCTCTTTGCCACAAAAGCTTGAGTTTGCTAACTTGAGCGTCGGAGTGTGAACGCCGGGGTACCCCGACTTCACCTCTAATCTCTATTTCACTGTTTTGCAGGTGTGAAGCTCATTTTGAAGGACACTGTTAACCTAAATAATTCTTCATTGATTTTGATGATAACAAACATGATTAAGTTTTAGTTAATCTTTTAAGAGTTCAACATAATTTTCTCTATCTTTAAACAAACCTCATAAAGAATAGTAAAGATTTGGAGTCAAAACAGTCTTCTTGCAAAAATAGCTCACTGCAGCAGTTTTTATGGAAAACGGCTCGCCGAT
>MKYO02032622.1:497764-648502 GCA_002013955.2 Citrus medica | reverse complement strand
TATGAGCAAAGAATTTGAGATGAGTATGATGGGAGAGTTAAAATACTTCCTTGGATTTCAAATCAAACAAAACGAGGAAGGAATTTTCATAAATCAAGCCAAGTACGTAAAGGATCTACTCAAACGATTCGGCATTGATGATTCAAAGACCAAGAATACACCAATGAGCACAACAACCAAGCTGGACAAAGATGAAAAAGGTAAAGAAGTGGATATCAAAATGTATCGAGGTATGATCGGATCCCTACTTTATTTGACTGCAAGTAGACCCGATATCATGTTTAGTGTATGTTTGTGTGCAAGATTTCAGTCATGTCCCAAGGAATCTCATTTGCTTGCTGTTAAAAGAATTTTCCGTTATTTGAGTGGAACCATAGATATTGGCCTTTGGTATCCTAAGGGAACTCATATAGATTTAACATGTTATTCGGATGCGGACTTTGCTGGTTATAAAGTGGATAGGAAGAGCACTAGTGGTACTTGCTATATTCTAGGACACTCTCTTGTTTCATGGTTTAGCAAGAAACAAAATTCTGTTGCACTTTCAACTACCGAGGCTGAATATATAGCTGCCGGAAGTTGTTGTGCACAAGCACTTTGGATGAAACAAACACTTAGAGATTATGGCATTAATCTTGAACAAATTCCTATAAAGTGTGATAATACTAGTGCTATAAACCTTTCAAAGAATCCCATTCAACATTCTCGAACCAAGCATATAGAAATAAGACATCATTTCTTGAGAGATCATGTTCAAAAGGGAGATATTGCATTAGAGTTTATTTCCACAGAAAAACAACTTGCCGATATTTTCACAAAACCGCTTTGCGAAGAGCAATTTTCTAAAATTCGGCATGAACTTGGGATGATGAAATTTTCACATTAACATCTTCATTCATGCTATTGAGTCTATTATTATTGATTGATCTATGACTTGATGCTTTAATGTAATGCTCAATCGTAATATACATGTGATGTGTATGTATATTTGAAAATGTATGAATTATTTGTTGCAATACATATATATATTCATGATTTATGCATTGAACTGGCACTCAAATCATTTTGGATCAATAAAATGATCTTGAAATGTATTAATAAGTAGCCAAATATCAAAATACATGTGCGAAATCATAAGTTGTAGAAAACGGATTGCCGTTATTTAAATAAACGGCTAACCGTTTTGGGCAGAAACAATGAAAAGTTTTCTGGGCGCTATCGGTTCGCCGATAACTATCTATCGGCTCGCCGTCCTGACACAAAATTTTGAGGAGACTCCCTGGACCTTATCGGCTCGCCGTTATTTATATAAACGGCTCGCCGTTTTGATGAAATTTTTTTTGGGACTCTCTGGACTCTGTCGGCTCGCCGTTTTATCTATAACGGTTCGCCGTTATCACGCGTTAATTGAACAGTCCTTCGTCTTCCTCCTCATTTTGGTCTTTCTTTCTCTCTCTCTCTCACTTCAACCCGCGACTGCACCAGTTCTCTCCTCTCAAATCCATCACTTTTCTTGTTTTTTTTCACCAAATTGAAGGATTACAAATCATTTTCATCATCTCTAGCATCTTTTAACCGATTAAAATTCCTCTTTTTGTTCAAAAATTGAAAAATCATCTTTTTGAAACCCTAGAACCAGCCGAGCCTTCCTTGCTCAAATTAACCCAAATCTCTTCCTTTTTCTAATCACATTTCCACCCACAATCACTATCTCATCTCTCAAACTTCATTTCCACAAATTTTTTCTCCCAACACATCCATGGCGGAACGACCACAAAGGCGTGCTCGAACCAAGCACACTGCTCCACGCCGTTCTAGTCCACCCAGGTCTCCTCCTCAAGACTTCGAGAGTCTTCATTTTCCCGATGCTACCTCTGCTCAGCGATTTCATGAGAAATTCATGGGTAAACCCGTAACTCTTTCTTTTTCTCTTAATATCTCGGAGTTTTCGGATATTACTGTTTGTGGTCACTCTATTACTCAAATGATTAATCATTGGCAGCAAGCATTAAGTATCGAAGAACCAGTTTATGAAAATCTAGTTCGAGTCTTTTATTCTAACATAGAATTCTCCTCTACTCGTCGTGACGAACTTCATACATTTGTAGGAGGAATTCGTATTGAACTTGATGAACCCGAATTATGAAGTATTCTAGGAATCGCCTATGGAGGGTTAGATCTGTACACCGCTAGGAAAGAACTAGATTTTAGTGATTTTCGACATGTGGATGGTGTACGGAACATTTGTCGTCGTCAGGATCTTTCCGATGACATCTGCTCTCTATCCTTTAGGTCTCAACCCCTCCCCTTTCATATTCGAATACTTAATATTATTCTCCAACACATGGTCACCCCTAGGCAGGGTCACACTGATGAGGTCACTAGGCTTGATATTGGTCTATTAGATTCTCTTATCCGTAGACGCCATGTGAGCTTATCCTATACTATTATGTGTCATATAATGTCCACTCCTAAAGTCTACAATCGATCTCTTCCTTATGGCAGCATCATTACTAAAATCTTGAAACACTTTTGTCTCCAATCGATCTCTTCCTTATGGCAGCATCATTACTAAAATCTTGAAACACTTTCGAGTTCCTATTGTCGAGCCTGTTTTTCTCGAGACTCGCAAACTCGGACGAGAAATCATTTCTGCCATCGAATTCTTTAAGAAGCGTGGGAAATGGGCAAAGACCACATCCTCCAAAAACGAAGCCACACTGATTGCACCTGAGGATGATCGCATGCTGAATGATGTCTACTCCGAGGATGAGCTGCCTGATTTCCGTCTTGGGGCTAGACCGCGTGTTCCTCGCCGAGCAGCAGCACCAGCAGCAGCAGCCGCAGCAGCAGATGCACCTCAGGATGACGAGCCTACCGAGATTGCCGTCTCTCCTGCGGCATCAGCTGTTCCCGAGGATCACTTCCAGCAGCTTCTCGACCGAGTGGATGCTTTGTCTCAGCAGCAGCAGCAGCTTCGATCTGACTTTGCAACCTTTCGGGAGCAAATTTCAGATCAGCAGATGGAGATCATTGCGGGCCAGTGTCGCATTCTCGGCTACTTTGGATATGACCCAGGCAGTTCGTCTTCACAGCCTCCATCTTAGATTTCTTTGTCCCTTTGTCTTTCGCACAGACATTTTCTCATTTCATTTGCTGCATGTGTATGATATTATCTGTGTTCTGAGTATTATGTGTTTTGTAATTATGCTCTTGATAATTAATGATGATAATTCTGGTCGTATGAATTTGTTGGTATGGCGGTTGGTTGATATGGTGGTATACTTATATGGAAGTGCTTTTCGCTTTGACTCTATGTATTATTGAGGATATACTCACATTTCAGGGGAGATTCTGCCAAAATTTTTTTAAACCATAAGTCATTCATCGTGCCTCTGTCTTTTTGATGATGAAGGGGGAGAGAAATGAGTTTATTGGTAATTGGAATGAGTTTTAATGTGTTTTAATCTATCTGTCATGTTTTAAAATTGGTAATTGGAATGAGTTTTAATGTGTTTTAATCTATCTGTCATGTTTTAAAATTTTGAGATTAACTGTTAAATTTTTTAAAAGGAGTTAACAAGTCTTTCAAAATTTCACTTAGGGGGAGCACATATTTAGGGGGAGCAAAATTACACTAGTATTGTTTTTTGAAAAGTTTGTCATCATCAAAAAGGGGGAGATTGTTAACCTAAATAATTCTTCATTGATTTTGATGATAACAAACATGATTAAGTTTTAGTTAATCTTTTAAGAGTTCAACATAATTTTCTCTATCTTTAAACAAACCTCATAAAGAATAGTAAAGATTTGGAGTCAAAACAGTCTTCTTGCAAAAATAGCTCACTGCAGCAGTTTTTATGGAAAACGGCTCGCCGATATTGGTAATAAACGGCTCGCCGATTTCAAGCAGAAATGAAGATTAGTCTCTGGATGTAAACGGCACACCGACATGTGTGATAAACGGCTCGCCGATATTAACCAGTAGCCTCTGGACCTAAACGGCGCACCGATATGTTACTAAACGGCTCGCCGATATCAACTAGAACTGAAGGGCAGTCTCTTTACATAAACGTCGAACCGACATGATCGAGAAGCGGCTCACCGATATCATCCAGTAGCCTTTGGATAAAAACGGCGATCCGACAATTTTGATAAACGGCTCGCCGATATTAAACAGAAGTAAAGTATAGCCTCTGGACATAAACGGCGATCCGACATCTACAAAACGGCGATCCGACAATTTGAAAAATCAGCTCAACGGTCATATTGACCAGTCAAACGGTGATCCGATATCTAGTTAACGGCGATCCGACAGTGTGCAGACAGTCTATAACGGCTAGTTTTCAGCTGCTACTATAAATAAGCTCATTCTAATCCAAACAAAGGTTGATCACAACACGACCATTGAGCTAATATTCGAGAATACAACCTTCATAGAGCTTAGAACACACTCTTGCTTCATCTATTCACATATTAAGCATCATTGTGTAATCTTATATATTGTGAGAGGCAAAAACAGTTTGTAATCTTTTACTTTGAGTGATTGTAAGTGTTGGGATACACTTGGGTTAAGAGATTGGGAGTAATCTCTTGTTGTAAAGGTCCATTGACACCTTGGAAGTCAAGTGTAAGCATTTGAAGCCTTGGAGGCTTGCTTAGTGGAATCCTCAAGCCCGGAAAGCTTGGAGGCGTGGACGTAGGCGAGGTTGGCCAAACCACGTAAAAATCTCGGTATTTGAATCTCTCTTTCCTTATCTTTTTATAATGTGATCATCTTAATTGTTATTGCTTTGAATTTGATTTATAATTGCATTAAGATTTTTTTTAATAAATTGAATAATTTTTTAGAATCCCAATTCACCCTCCCTCTTGGGTTGCATACTTGTATTTCAGACACATCTCTTGTTTATGACCTTCCACCATTGTTACCACTCCCTCTCCCCTTTTCACCTCCCCTAAATTTCAGATACACCATACCGCACACAACAAACTAGTGAGATACTCCGTCTCCCCCAAAATAACAAATTTATTGTTCTAAATTGGTTTGGCTTTTCTTACCCTAAAATCTATTGAAAACATTCATGTTTATGATTCGTCTACTTTGTAAATTAAAGATAGAATCTAAAGAATGTAGTATGAATAAGCTCATTCGAGGATTCTTTAACGTCCAATTAAGTTATAGGAAATATTTATCAAGAAAGAAAAAAATTACTATGAATTAGCCTTTGGCCAAATCAAGGATTTCTGTTTTATTTCAACAAGCTTTAAACAAAGCAAATTCTTATAGTTTATTGCTAAAATGTTAGGCATATGTACCAACATAATAGTAAAAATCCTAATGAAACTCAAATCACTAATTGCTGAATTATTCAAATACTAATTTAAAATAAAATAACCGGCACTATTGAAGCATGCATAACATAAACTGTGTATGATACGAGTGATGCTTGAGTTATAAATTTTTGTATAAATTTATTTTATACAAACTGATATGGTATAAATTTATTAGTTAAATAAAAATAAAAATTATAAATTATGTGGACGAAGAAGTAATTATTACAGCCAATTGAATTACGCCACATCAATTTGACAAAAACGAATTTATAACTCTATTTTTACTGTTATATTATTGTTGTTTTATATTTAAGGCAAATTTATGTTGCATCAAATATGTATGTTTTACATCTGTCACAGTTTTCGCTACTGGTAATAAAATCTTCATTATTAGTAACAAAACTTTTTCGTATATTCATAATTCATGTGTTAACTCAGAAAATGCTAAAGAGATAAAAAGCTAACAAGATGCTGATAAGAAAACCAATTTATCATGATTGTAATTAATTGAATGAATTGAGAATAGTTTTTCAAAATCTAATTTTAAGAATAAGTTCTATCCTTAATAAAATTTCACTTATATTATCTTATATATTATATAAACTCAAAATTATCATTATTCAATTTAGAAACAAAACCAATAAGTATATTACGTAATTAATATTACAATGAGTTTTTATTTTACATTTATAAGTTTTTTTATATTAGTTTACTTATTTTACCTTCTGCTAAAAATTTTTTGATATAATCTAGAAAATTTATGTTTCATTTTACTTTTAATGTTGATTTATAAGTTTTATGTTACATCTCATAGTGTTTGTTTTGTTTATTAGTAATACACCAATTTACCACTTTTACATTAATTTATTTGGTTTACCTTTCATTTAATTGTCCCATATATCATTTATGTAATTTGAATTTTATTTTACATTTAATATTGATTCACAAGTTTTATATTACATTCATAATTTTTTTTGTTTTGCTTACCTGTAATTAGGCAATTTACCACTCAATATTAATTTTTTTATTATACTTTTCATTTACATGTCTTATATTCTATTTGCTTAATTTATGTTCTATTTTACACCTAATCCTAATTTATAAGTTTTATGTTACATTCGTAAGTTCTTGTTTTGTCTAACAATAATACGCCAATTTATCACTATTATATTAATTTACTTGTTTCACCTTTATTTACATGTCTTATGTTTTATTTACTTAATTTATATTTTATTTTACACTTAATATTGATTCAATAGTTTTATGTTACATTTGTTAAGTTTTTTCTTATTTACTGATAATACACCAATTTACCATTCGTATATTATAAGTCTTATGTTTTATTTACGTAATTTATATTTTATTTTATACTTAATGTTGATTTACAACTTTTGTGCTAAATTTACAAATTCTATGTTTTATTGATATAATTTATGTTTAATTATGATATTAATGTCATAATTTTAATTATAATATTTTACTGACATTGTATCAGAGTTAAATACGCCAATTTTCATTGTTAGTAACAAAATTTTTGTTATAAAATATAATAAGTTTTTCATTATATTTATAACTTATTTGTTAATTTAACATGAGCTATGCAACATTTGAGAAATATAATAAGCAGTGGGGTGCAAGGCTTGTCCCATATTATATTTTCTTTCCTGGCGAAACTACATACATATTCATATTCTAGCTCATCCTTGATCTCAAACAGTTTTCATTTTTCTTGTTAAAAGAAATTAAATGAACCAACAGTTGCAAATATAGACGCTTCATTTCAGAATGTTAATTTGTGCTTTCGGAATCTTGACATTACTTGATAGATGAATTTTTCCTTACGAGTAAGAAGACTTAATACTGGTAGCCAATATTTTTAAATTTATTTTATAAAATTCTCATTATTGCAACACTGATTTCAGTATCCTCTAATATCTTATTTGCCGTGACGATCTCTATTAATATGCTAGGTAAGTATCTCGAGCAATATGTCAAAATTCAATAAGATGATATAAACAGCAAAAATTAGTGTGCTTTTAGCCCATAATAAATCATTTTATCGGCATAAATTGCTAGATTTATTTGACAATAAATCATTAAATTAATTTAATATATTGAATATTTAAAACAGTGATGTGCAGGAAGTTCAATTATGAGTGCTGATATTAATTCACATATCATAAATTTTAGGGATCACATTATAACATCAATCCAATTTATCAAGTAAATTTTATTTTATATCAAAATTATAACTCATATCTTAATATTGATACACAATGGATAAGTGTATGTTTGATATAACTTATCTAATGTGTAAAATTTTTTATTTAATTACATAAATTTTTTTCAAAATTTTTAATATTATTTAGTTGTATTTTGATTTGAACTTTTAATGATTAAGTAAGTTATTTTGTCTCTACTAACAAAAACTCAAATTTTAAATCTTTAGAAGTTGAAGCTGTAAAATTTTTAAGAGTTAAATTTTCTAAAATACTCTTAATTTATTTTACAATCTTATTTCACTCCTCTTATAACATAATTTAAAAAAAATGTATTAAAGTAATTATAATATCATTGATTTACAAACAACCAACTCAAATATTTTTCTTTTTTATAAAAGCTCTACTTAGATTTATGCTCCAACAATTGTAGCAAGTTCTATCCTGCTCCACTCACACAAAGCTATCCAAATTCCTCGTCCTCATCGAGTTCCCTCTCATCCTCATCACTCGCTCTCTCATCCTCGTCGAGCTCACCACAATGGAAGTTTCCTGTTAGTAGCCACTGTTTTCGCTTTTGTTGTTTTCTGGTCACACCATTGTGTGTAAGGTATCATTGCCACCACCACTGCTCTCACCAACCTCAGAGTTTCCAGATCCCCTCATCACATGAGTCATGACTATTTATGGTTAGAAGTCACCGTGCCCCAGCAGCCACTTAGAAGTTAAGCATGGATTTTCTGGCCAGGGAGGAACTTCTCTCTTTGACATGTGTGCGAGTTATTTTTAATCTCTTTTGTCTTCTATTTTTTTTTTAGTTATTTTATTTTTTTCTATTTTGTAGGGATGTTCAGAATCCAATCTGATATGCTCAATCTATTTGATTCGCAAAATTTTATATGTGGATTGATGGATTTGATTGGATTGAATTGAAATTTTAAAAATCTGTAGTTGGTGGATTGGATATAAATTTACTTTTGTGAATCTGTAAAAATCTGCGAATTCTCAAAAAAAATATTTATTTAATAAAAATTTGAACTTGTAAATATAACATTATACTTACTAATAAATAAATAAATTAAAATATAATTACATTAACATCATATTATGTCTTATCCGATGATAATCTTAAATAAAAATAATTAAATAAAAAATAGCTTCATAAATAATTAATTTTCATATATTGATCTAAGTAAATGAGATTTGTTTTTTTAGTGTACTATATTTTGAAACTTTGAATGTATTTTTTAACTTTATTTAAATAAATAATTTATTTAAATCTTATTTAATTTTAAAGTCGATCGGTAGTAAAATTACTTTTATATTAATTTTTTTATTTAATTAGTTCATAGATAGGACATGATAAAAAAATTTTAGTCTGCAAACCAATCCGTAAAATGGTGGATTGGATATGAATTGGGTTAAATTCACATCCAATCCACAGACGTATGGATTGAATTAGATTAAAAATTTATAATCTGTAAAATTATGGATTAGATATGGATTGATGGCCAATCATCAAAATTTGATTTGAGAACACCCTATTATTTTGCTTCAATGTCAGGATCGCGATTGTGTCAATGTTTGGATGATAGTGCATTGAGGTTCGCTTGGATGAGGTAACAATAACATAGGGCGAGCGAACAACGCCCAGAACAATTCGATTTGCGGACACCCCTACTATTTTGCTTCAATGTCAGGATCGCGATCGTGTCAATGTTTGGATAATAGTGCATTGAGGTTCGCTTGGATGAGTTAACAATAACATAGAGCGAGCGAACAACGGCCCAGGACAAGTGCTCGTCGATTGGCTGTGTAGTGATAATACCCCAAGATTGGTAGTTTTTGTTGTTGAGGTTTTGTGCTTTTGTGGTTTTTATGTTGATTGCTCACATTATGTAGTTAGCATTGTGTTGTCTTGCATTGTATTTTTTCTCCATTTGAAAGAGAGTTTCACTTATATTAGCTGAGGTGGGTACTTCTAGCTTGTCCTATGAAATTCCTCCACTGCTTAAGTAGTTTTAATAAGTGAAATCTTTTCTTTCCTTTCGATTATTAGAATTTGTAGTATTTTTGGTTATGTTATTGTGCTTTGCTGTTAAAAATCGTCCTAACTTAGGCTTGAATCTTAATTTATATCTTGTATATTGTACTTAAACTAAATGTAGTTGTGTTATTAACCATTATTACTCCTTTCAATGAGGTTTCTTTAAAATAAAATAAAATAATAAAAATTTTACTTAAATAACTTATATTTGAAAAGAGTGGGATTATTGACACCCCTCTAAATACCTCTTAAAACCTCTTTAATTATTTTATAATTTTTAATTTTTATTAAAATTATATAATAAGAACCCTCATTCAAAAGTCAAATAATATTTTTCTCTTAAAAAATCTAACATTTTAGAAATTAAAAAAGTTATTTTTCCTCTAATTTTCGAGTGACGAATTTACCACTAAGTGGCCGCAACACAAAAAAGAAAATCTGTTAATTTTCTTTTAAATGGAAAAAACTTTGTTGTTAAATTTTCTTTTAAGTGGAAGAAACTTCGTTGTTAAAATGATGTTCAATAATATAAATAAATAAAAATTAAAAAATATGATTTACACTAATTAGCTTTGATTAAAGGTATTTTTTCCATTGATAAAGAATTTTATAATTTTTTAAAATATTTTAACGGAGTTAATAATGAAAAGGAGTGTTAAAATATATTTTGAGGTTGCCAATACTCCCACTCATTTGAAAAACTATATCAAATAGAACCCAAGTCTTGTCCCAGGAATAAACTTTTTAAATCTTCGTTTCGATCTCACACGAGTCATTCTAACAACCGATTTCGTTAATTTTTTTTTTTAAAAGTAAAAAATTTAAAACCCTTTCCTATGAAACAATCATCTGTAATCTTGCAAACCCTCCTAGTCGTCCTATACAAACCAAGAGCCCCCAAAAAAGCATTCATCTAACGTTCCTAGAAAGAAATGACAAGGCGGATTCAACCAGATTTCCCATCTTACTTCTCAAGCGAGAAACAGTATTCTTCAATGTTTCACTACATGATTCATCGAGAAAAGCCTCTTCATGTTGCTGCTGTTGAAGCTGCTTTTCCAAGTACCTATTAAGGCTAGCCTCTGCAATATTGATGTGACTCAGAGATGCATTTGTGTGCATAAACTTTGTAATGAGAAATCCAGCCAATATCTGCTGATCTGACTTCACAAGTTCTGATATAAAACAGGGGAAAAGGATTCTTCTAAAAAGATGCAAGTCTATTTCATTGTTTCCGCACTCGCTTCTTCCTCCCTTTGTAAGTCTTGAGAACTGGGTTTCTTGAAGCTGGCGAGAGAGATTTCCAACTAAGAAACAAAAATAAGAGAAGACAGTGTCATAAGAGGACTTGGTGATGATAGTTGACACAATGCCAGATGACAAAACGAGCGATAAGAACTCATGGTCCCTGCCGATTGTGTCGGAGATGCCTCCTTGTTTCAGTTTTTCTTCTACTGCATTTAGAGACTCCAGTTGCACCCCTTCATAGGGTAATAGCAAGACCATCTTTAAAGCCAAAAAACAATCCATCCCCAGCGCAATTTTGTTCAAGCTTCTGACATCATCTTCATCAAGTAAAATTCCATTAGATTTTGACAAGGATCGATCAATCATTCTCAACACATCTCTAATTCGGGACATTGTAATAAATTTTTTGAAAATCTCCATCCAACATATATGCAAAGGATGGACAGCAAGGGAAATATCTTTCTGTTCTTTCTCAGGCGGTTCTACTTCCTGAAAGCTTTCCCATCCCTCATCCCAATCATCAGTGTTCCAGGTGTTTTCAGGATCGGATACTGCTACAGTGGTTACTTCATCTCTAATTATAAAAAGTCCTTCCCACTCTTCTAAAATGGCTACCAAAACATCAAAATGAGGATCTTTACTAGCAGCTCCACACAACTTCAAGAAGCAAGAAACAGCTGCCTCAACATTATTCAGATTGTCAGGGGTAATTTCTATGCTGGGAGAGATAGCTGCCACAAGCTGAGTTGATTTTAGGGCAACTAAGGTATTTGTAAACCTGCTACAAGTATCCATTCGCTCTGACGACCCCTGAATGGCGGAGGCTTCACTCTTTTTACTTGAATTGAGAAACTCATCCCACCCTTCCCATGGCAGAACATTGGATTGTAGATCAGAAGAGAAACCCTTGATGTTTCCACCAGTGATGAATTGCATAAGCTCCAGAGTATAAACTCGAATATGACTAGGTAACTGCAAGTTCTCAGAAAATTTGACCATTCTCTCCCAAACGACATGCCTGATCCTCTTCAGTTCAACCAAATCCCCATCAAGTTTACTTACAGAAGACAACAAATGATACAAATTATGGTGGTCATGGGATCCACTGACAACATTTTGTAAGATGGGTTCCAATACCTCTAAATATAGATGGGGAAGATCCTGGAATTTTGAATCAACGGTTGTTGAACTACTCTCTGATACTGCTTTTGAAAATAATTCCGAAATAGCTACAAAGCCGCAACCTGAAAATACCATAGCTCTGCAGACGATTAAAATTTCATCACCAAAGCTGCCTATAAAACAATAATTAACATAGCTGATAATGGTGCTCCAACCCTGACTTGGAGAGATGCTGTCTTCCATCACCAACTTTGTCAAAACCTTTAAAACAACCATCAAGCACTCAGGATTGAACCCGAGATCTTCCAGTGGAATCTTACTGGACCCAATTTCCTGCATTTCTTCGGTCACTCTTGTCCAAAATTTCATTAGTAAGATGAGGCAGTCCTGCCATGTAGAATTATCTGGTATACTCACATATGAACCGTAAAAGGGTATAATCACATTGAAGTACCGCTTCAGTATATCCAAAGCATCTGAAGGTGCCAAAAGTTTAATATACGTGCTGCAACAATCATAGGACTGCTCAAGTTGATTAATGAAGCCCTGGAAGTTTTCAGGGCTTTTAACCTTAGAATCTATTATGGCTGTACTCTCCAAATTTGTTAACAAACTCCGTACATGATATTTGTAAACATCCTGCCACGATATGAGACCTTCAGGCACTGATTCAGTATAGATACTAACCAGATTTTGCACCATTTTTGCCAAGGCTTCCAAGCTAGAGTCACTTATGTGAGCATATACTTCACTGCTGAAACCCTGCAAATTCAAGCCACCCAAATCTGCAATGTTTTTAAAGTTGAGGTTCTTAACAAAGGATATTCTTCTGCACTCCTGCTCAAAGACAGCGTAAGTATGAGCTAACCCCAATGTGGATGCACCAGCTGGAACAGAGTGTAACTGTGGTGAAGATTCTTTGGCTGCCTCCAACCGTGAGTAGCAGTCAGAAAGGAGGCCATATATGAAGGCAAGACGGTGCTTGTTGCGCCCATCAACTGCAGGGTATACAATGAAGGATAGAGTTTTGATTGTTTCTGAAGCATGACCAAGTATTTCTTCTTTGACTTCTGAGATCTCAACATTTATATCATCATTAGTCCAAACCTCAGAAACAAGGATAGAACTCAAACAGTGCTGTAAGACCTGCAAAAAATCAAAGGCAAACGAATCATCTACTGGGTGAAATGGACATTCATATATTTTCTATTTTTACACGTTCGTGGTGCATTCCACCTTACACACCTTAGTGCGTTTCAAGCCATACGTCTCAGCCAGTTTCAACACATTATTCAGAATGTGCTTCTTCTCCAGCTTTACTGATTCAATCAAAGAGGAAATAACATTCTCAATGTAGTCCATGTCACCAGACAAAAAGCGTGCAGTTTCAACTCCTGGAATAATTTGCTCTAACACTCTGGAACGATCAGCCATGCACTTTTTTTCTTCTAATTTCTGTTTCCATTCTCGCCAGAATGTGGAATGTACTTTGTCAATTTTGTTTAATTCACCTAATCTCAAGAAGTAACCCAAAAACAAATGAATACAGCTTTACTAGTAACTTATAATGTCTATCAAAAATCAATCAATAAATAAATAAATAAATTATAATGACTTGTGCTTTTCAGAGGTTCAGAGGATGTCATGTAAAATAAATATGCAGTCTAAATTCTAGAATTTTAAGAAAAGTTGTTTAATTCACCTAATCTCAAGAAGTAACCCAAAAACAAATGAATACAGCATTACTAGTAACTTATAATGTCTATCAAAAATCAATAAATAAATAAATAAATAAATTATAATGACTTATGCTTTTCAGAGGTTCAGAGGATGTCATGTAAAATAAATATGCAGTCTAAATTCTAGAATTTTAAGAAAAGAAATAAAGCCATTCACCGGAACTAAATGGTGTGAGCTTCTCTTTAAATTTCCTCCATAACAGCTCCCTCCTCTGAGAAGGACTCTCACATTCAACTCCAGAGTTGTGTAATGAACTATAAGTCAATCCCACATTCATCATGCTACAAATTTCATGGTAGTTTTCCCTTATTCTCAGCTGATCTTCGATCACTTCTACCCCATTAAAAGCATCCACATGATTCAACAGAAAGGACAAGCCCATAACGTCGTCGTGTTCAGAAGCTGGTGGTTCTATAATTGATTTTGCCAGAGAGGCAATCAAATCATCTCTGGGAGCAAAACCATTCCTTGCTAACCAGGATAGCATAGTGACCATGGATTGTGTTCTTACACTTACATACTGCTTACCAGGAATTAAGCCACGTGTTGTTTTCTTGCCATATTCTGGTTTCCTACTTAGTTCAAGTAACCATGGAAGCTGTAAGGCTGCAAAGGACAAAATTTTACCATTTTCTGTCAAAAGCGATTCCCAGTTGATCCCACAGTCAATAGGCAAGTTTTTTGCTACAATGGAGAGTGTACTTTTTATGTTATCGAGATGAACTTCTTGATCATTACCGCTGATCCCTTCAACCAGTTCAGAGCAATCTTTTAGGTCAAGTATCCCTTGAACACTGTAGCCTGGAAGTGAGATAACTGAGGACCCTTGAACTGAGAATTTGGGAGAATTTGTTCCTGTCAACATCATCAGAGTGTCACACTGGCTTTGCATGTCCAGCTCCTTCCATGCATGCAACAGCTCCCCTATTGATTCTGGATCACAATGGCTCAAAGCAAAACCTAGTAACTGCTTCCGAGAGTTTATATCCATATTTTCAAGGGCAGGACCCCTTGCTATTGCAGCACATAAGTCCCAGATGAGACCATGTCCCTTTTTTGCCAACACAAGGCAGAGATCAAATGCCAATTGCAGATCACCAGCAACAGCAGCTTCTCGAGCAATAGCTTCCTCAACGGCTGATATATCTTCTGGGGAGCTCAATCCAAGAAGTTTGGCAACCTCAATGAGTTCATCAACATGTACATAAGCTCCACCTGGACTTGTGATTGCCATTTTAATAACCTCCATTGGATCTTTTATCTGTCTGAACTGCATAGGTAGAAGTGTCACACCAAGGTTAACTAGTTTAACAGTAATTGCATCAATAATGTCAGCCTCCGCTCTAACATTTCTGCTACTTGGTAACAAATTCAGACATTCCTTAGCCTTCCAAATCTGCAACAAATTGGCACAACAGAAAAAGGAAGTTACATCAAAATATTGAAATGAAAGAAATCTATTGAGTAAACTGATTTTGATCTCATTAAGCATTTAACTTATAGCTCAATTGAAATCTAGATTCATATTGCCACAGCATGAACTCAGCAATAATCATTTGTTGAAATGAATTGAATAACTTGATGAGGACTCTAAATAATATGCATGACATGGATTTTAAAATTTTCAAGGAATAGGGAAAAAAAACTTGTGCAAATGCAAAATATATAGAGACTAATTTGTGTATAGTGGATCTAACAGCTAAATGAGACACAAAAGTTAATTTCAAATAAGTCAAAAAGAACACAAATTACAGTTAAATCGTGAAGTTGCTCCAGGATATCCTAAGCAATCTCCATATTTACCTCTGCGCAAGAAAGACTAGAAGCTGAGAAAAAATACTCCCTCGCAGCTTGGATAACAAGATTTTCTGCCTTATCTGGTGCTAAAGCAACTGAACTTGTACCCTTTAAATAATTCCATGCAAGAGAAAACTTCCCAGCTTTCAGTAGTCCTCTGCAGAATTCTGTTAACATATATTCTAGGTCAAGAAAAGGAAAAGCCTTCTCTTGCAGACACTGCATATCATGCCACATGTTTGCCCAGTCATTATCAGATCGTCCAGGCTGCCGTCGAACAAATTTTGACAGTATGAGACGAAGAATTTGTTTTACACCTTTTCCATCTGAATGGGCCTCTAGAAAAAAGTTGATTGGTTTTGGGACCTGAAAGCAAACAAGTACTATTAAAATCTAAAATATTGATTACATTCAAGTTTATGCAAAATCACTGGTCATAGAACACAGTAGTTATCATTCATCACACTATCAAATGGCATTAATTATAAATGAAAGAAAATTAGTAATAAAATACAAAAGTTATCTGCATAATGACCAAATAGTTCGATAATGCATATATTTCATTAAGCTTTACACATGTATTGGAAGCGGAAAAAAGAAGGTAGACTGGTACCTCACAAATGGTCAATAAAATAATGACCACCAAAGCATCCAATAAAAAATGCACCCATTACATAGTGAACTAATTGAATGATGTAGTCATGATTTGGTATTGCATGTATTGGTGGCTTTAATTTATTGGCCATTTGTGAGGCAAAATTCTAATTTTTCTTAATATAAATACATGTGTGAAAGCTGAATGAAATATAAAACACTTTAAGCATTCCATTTCTTCTCCATTTTACTTTCTGCTTGAGTTCTCCGTTTGCTTACATTTTTCATTTTCATTATATAATACTTTATTTAATAATTGTTCAAAAACAACGTGCTAAAGAGCAATGATTAAAAAGGTCATGCATCGAGTTTCTAGGGGAAACATGGTATCAACAATCTCATGCTTTGTGAGCAAAGTGGAAAGAAAGAGAGAGGCTATCTACAATAAAAACAAACAACACTTTTATACCAGAATTTTTAACAACATACTAGAGATTCCATATGAAAAGAAAGGAAAACAACTCTTGTAAAAGTGCAGGATGTAAGAGAGGTCAGAATTTCCAGGAATGAGCACCATTGAGACAAACAGAAGATTCAGTCAATTCAGTCAAGAGAAGAAAATCCTTTACAGACAACAGATAAATTGCTCGACTCCAAACTTTTACAATTTTCCTTCCAGAAGACATAAGCATGGGATTTCATGATATTAAACTCCTAAAAACTATGTAGTGTGGTTGCCAAACAGCCAAAATTCCTCCATTACCAAGTTAAAAAATGGCCAACTGAACCCAAACAAAGAACATACTGAAAACTATTGATGTGTGCTATAGGGAAGTAGAAACAGTAAAATTAACAGCATTCTCAACTGCAACCATAGAAGAAGCAGCAGCATTCCAAGTATGAAATCAACCGCACAAATTCACCACCGTTTACCAGGTAACAGACTATTAAAACTGCCCAATCCAAAATAGAGGACTATACTGAGTAGTCCAAGTATCCAGTACAGATGAAAAGAAACACGTGCCAATATGCCCACAGAGGACATATTGGCTTCCATGATTAGAAAGTTATTGAAAGAATCAACGTTTTGTGAACATTTTTTAATGAGTAGTTGAAGAGGGGAGAAACAAATATGAGAACTTTGTTTCACGCCCCCGGGAACTAATTTACTGACAGCATTAGTTGCTGATTTCCTCTATGTACAAAACTAAACCCTAACAGCACAGGTTGGCCCAATCCAAAATAGAGGACTAAACTGATTGGTCTAAGTATCCCTTACAGACGAAAGAAACACGCACCAATATGCCCGCAGAGGACATATTGGATTCCATGATTAGAAAGTTATTGAAAGAATCAACATTTTACCAACATTTTTTATGAGTAGGAGAGAGGAAAAAAAATATAATAACTTTGTTTCATGCCCCAAGGAGAACTAATTTACTGACAGCATTAGTTGCCGATTTCCTCTATGTACAAAACTACCATGATTTCTAAAGATCAAGCACATGAGAACGATACATGATTAGCACTCATCAGCACTATTAAAAATCAAAAGCATTGGAAAATAGGAGAATACCTGATAAAATGCCAGAAGTCTCCCAGCTTCAACATGGCCCACCACCATCTTGAGTCTTTTCTCAAGGCCATCGTTAAATACTTCAGTATCTGCAAATTTGAAGATCTCTATTATGCTTAATAACAAGATGTTCCAATGTACAAAAGAACATGACATTCAGTTACATAATATGCATTAATGGCTATACAAGATCTACTATTCCTTAAATGATCCCACATTGTCCAATACCAACTTTATGACATCATCTAAATCAGGGACTAAGCTGCAGTCCCCTTACTTCTCCTTGGTATCTACAGTATCATTACTAGAAATTGAAATGCTTTCCAAATCCAACATTCATCTAGTGCAAGGAAATACTTAATCATCATTTAGACAATTATTGGCATCAGCCAAAGAACATGAAGTTAGTGAAAATCCAGAGCGTTTTATCTAGAAGTTAATGAAAAGTGAAAAGACTAAAGTCCCAATAGTTCATAGAGAATGTAAGCAGTGATTCATCCTAAATTATACTGCAGTGTGACATACAGACAGACATGAGACTAAAGATTGACATACAGATGAACACGACACCAAGTCATATCTACAAAAATCTGGAAAATAATAGACTCTCATCTGTCATATTTTAAAGCTTAAAGCAACCCTTGCCTTGCTTTTGTGGAAGCTTTGACAATATGGCAGCAATGGTACTCCACTTATCTGTAGCTGTGCATAAATATATGCATTGCAGAGCACAATCAATAGCTTCACTCTCATCCCTGAAAAATCCTTTACTTTGAAACTCTGTACACCCTTCCTCAATGACCAATAAACATATTTCTACTTTATTCTCTAAAGCAATCTTCTTCAGCCATCTAACCAAAAATGACTCATCCTTCTCATGATCTGCGGAAGATTGATTGACCATAACGTGCTCTTGACCAACTGATGTCGGATAATGAGATCTACTTTGCATAAATGGAATTGCCTTATCTCGTAGCCTTTTGATCACATTTTCCTCTTTGACTCCCTTGAGCATTGTATTAAATTTTTCATAATCAGATAGTTGTTCCCAGGCAGTAAGACTCATACTGAAGCTTATTTCGCCATCAGTCTCATCAGAATAAATGAGTTGGTACAAGTATGATGTATCCTCGTGGAACTGTTGCAACTCAGTTAGACCCTTGCGACAAGCAAAGTCAATCAAGCAGAGGCAGTTGTCCAGCTGCCCACTATAGCAATCAATATCTCTAGCTCTACTCTTGTACCATACTGTAAGTTCATTAATTGATGGCCAGAGAGATCTCAGGGACCGTCTGACAATGGGCTCAGTTCTAATCTGGTCACTGATCTCATGATTCTCAGGCAGTCTTCTTATAAACCTTACCATCTTGTCACATTCAACCCAATCTTCTTCTCTCATAGCAAGAGTCATAGGAGGAGACCTTCCAGGAAGAAGCTGTGTATATGTTTGAACAGGAACAGTCTCAGGAATAGCAGCTAAGATTTGCAACACAGAAGAAGCCAGCGAATAAGGATGACGCTTGAACAGGAGATTTAAGGCCCCTATTTTTCCACTTTCAGCGAGATTTACTCCTGTTTCATGAATAGGCATATTACGGAATTTGCTGTATTCCTGCACAGAAAACCTGCACAAGACTATGTCAATAAGATGTCAGTCAGTAGAAACCATCCGGTGAATGATATACATAAAATTCCAGTAGTATGTGTCAAATAAAAGAAAGCACATCTCTATTCAACACTAATGTGATATGCTAACAGGTATTACAGCATCAAATCAGCAATGTCAGTTGCACGGAAACTGAATGGCAACTTTAGGCTAAAACACAAGGACAATATTTGATAAATCCTTAACATTTGTCAAAGGGGAAAGAGGGGCGGGGGGGCGGGGGGGAGGGGGGAATAGGAATAGCTCCATGAAATTATTTCATATGATAGATGAACAATTTCTACAACAATCCCCCCAAGAAAAAAAATGGCAACAGGTCTAGTTAAAACCCAGTGTGCAAAGCAAAGCGCTAGAAAGCCTTCAAAGAAACTATCCCTGGTATCAATTGTACCACTTTAGAAATGACAACAATGTGTATAAATAAATTGATTCGTCAGAAAACCAAATTATGATAATCTAATACAGGTAATCTTCATAATCATATAATTAACAGAGGTAGTCTTCATTATGTACACGTGTAAATCCACATTTTTATGAACTCATCCTCAACCTTCTGCAAAGCACTCCACAGTGACCTTGGGTCTACAAGATGAATTAGAAAAAGGGAAAAAAAAAAAATTTTTTTTGGGGGGGGGGGGGTTCGTTGTGCTTGGTAGAAGTAACAACGACCTCAAGCCGGCAATCATACGTTGGATTATTATATATGGAATTTAACTATTTATGATAAATAAAACTTATAGTGTAGGACAGCATAATACCTGCCCATGTTTATCCCAAGATACGTCTCCAACCTGTCTCCAAATTGTAACAACTGAAGTCTAGCAATACGGTAATCCCAAATTTGGCTACATTCATCATCTTCTGTTTCAGAGAACTTATACTGATTGGTTAGGTGTAGCCCATGTGCAAGTAAAGCCTTTGCAGAATCTTCTGTTCGTCCAACTTTATCCACACATTCAGAAAGTATGAAAGCTTGGTCCTTAATCTTTGACAAAAACATATTTATCTCATCTGTTCCTTGACTAGAATTCAACCACTGCGATTTTAAAACTTCATCAGTATCCAACCCATGATAATTAGCAAAGTCAATAGCAGTTTGATAGTTGCGGTTGCTAATTAAAATGTTATACATTTCAGGAACAGATCTCTCTGAAAACGATATTAAGCTCCAGTACAACATAGTATTGCCAGATCGATTAAATCTTTCTTCAATGAGCCGCACTGTATGATTTGAGTCAACTGTTTCTCTGTCATAATTAGATACATTGAATCTCTCTTCAACTGACTTACTCTCTAGAAGAAAAACATGACCTCGAAGTTTCTGTGCTGTTCCCAAAACAAGCATGGCATAAACAGGATCAGTCTCTTTAACTTTTAAACCACTAAGGACGTCAATCATTGTAATGATGCCGCTCTTTCTTGCAAGAATAAGTATGTTATCAGACCACCAAGCAAAATCTGTTATATCACGAATAGGTTTTGTCCCTCCATCAAATAAACTATCAGCCACTTGTAAGTCAAATCTCTCTCCACAAGCAAATTTTGACAAGGAAAAGTTATCTTTGTCCATCTCAAAAATGCACAAGCATCCATTCATATCAGAAGTAGCAACAAATTTCCCCTGTGGTGAAATTAGCACCTTTGGATGTCCTAGCTGCACGTCATGACTTTTTGGTTCACAATATAACCCTTCAATCTGGGCAGTATACAATTGTTCCAGTTCTAAATTGTGACATCTACGCCAAAGAGAAATGCAACTGGACCCTGGATTTGTAAATTAAAAAAAAAAGTTAAAGAAAAAATGAAAAAAAGATATTGGCAAGTCTAATAACAAGATAAAAGGCCTTTCGTTTCCTAAAAAGCAACTGAGGATTGATGATACAATATTAAGAATAATTGACCACACATGTTAAATGTCATAGACCCTGAGCCCCATACATAGAACATAAAAGTTCATGTTTTCATATAGACCATGCACATAGAAATTTAGGACCCACCAGAGCTTTCAGAATACCTGGACATGAGTTGATGAAACACAGTTAAAGCAAAAATGAAAATCATAACTATTGGAGGAAAATATCTGCCACTGAAATGGGGAAAAACATTCTGTAAAGTCCATCTGATCATTCTGTTTCTTTCCATGCTGATGTCAATGCCTTATCAGTTGCAAACGAGGTTTACAAAGGTTCAATTAATTGGAATGTTTTATATGGGCAAAAGGAAAATAGATGATATGAAACTATACCAGAACTCCCGCTAGAGGTTAGCGAACTAGTGTCAGCATTACTGACAACAGACAACAAAGAAAGTTCGGGATGATAGTCAGAGCAGATAACATTCTGAGGAAACTGCCTCCTCAATGTCAACCCACTACTTGAAGCACTTGCAGAGGAAATAGAGGCACTTGGATCCTGGCTGATTTCAATTTGATGAAGGAATCCATCTGATGTAAAAACAGTGAAGCTACACCTGAAAACAAGTTCTACAAATTGAGCAGCACTTTCCCATATGGCTTCAAAGAATTCAGAGAAAAAGAATGTAACTTGAGTAAGAAAAACCCGAGGAACTTTGAAAACTTCAATCACTAACTCAAGATTATTAAAATACAGCTTTGACAACATTAAACATCCTTCTGTGCCAAGCTCAATGCTGCTAAACAGGACAGGGGCCAGAAGGAACACTTACAAGCAAGATCTCTGTACGTCAATTTCATCGTGTGCAACCAAACCAATTATTGGCAAAGACACTTTCAAATGCTTATTCGTGAATCTTGTTATCTCTTCACCGTTTACTTTAATAAAGTAGACTGTGTGAGTGTCATCAACAATTCCAAGCACATCGTGAGATTCTGACCAAGCTCCATAAATTGAAGCACCAAGCCCGCTACCTGGAAAGAGGAGTAAAAGGCAATCACAACTTAAAAAAGGAAGAATGTTCTGGAAGGATTCATAAAACTTGAGGAAAAGTAATTTCTATTCATCCAAAAAATTAGTCCATCTCACAATTCATACTCCAACCATTAACCATCCATATTATCCAACTTGCAATAACAAACTTCCAGAAAATGACTTTTACAGGGCTATATTACTGGTCACAATGGTCTCAAAAAAAAAATATTCCTTTCTTATTGTCATCATGATGTTGGTAGCCTTGATTCTCCAACTGTAAGTAGTATTCAATAACCATAGGACTCAAACACCATAGTAACTTTCTACAATATCCATGAGAAGGCTTACCAGAAGGCTAGTAAGTATTTCAACAGTATCGCTCACCTTGTCTGCTATAATCGACATTAGTGTAAATGTTTGTTCACGTTTAAACATTTTAAATGGTCTCATCAGAAAATAACAAAGCAGCAACTACAAGGAAAGTTTTTGAAACCTACTTGAGGGCAAATTCAATTTTAAAGGGAAAACTTAAGAGTGAAAAAAAAAAAGAACAAGAACTGAAAGCTTAATTTTGTATTTGAAAATCAATCTTACCATCCATGTGAAAAACAAATTCCTAGATTCTGTTGGTTAACAAATACAAATCTGGTGCCAATCATGAATATACTTTAATATATAAAGCAATTAAATCTTACAGTTAAAAATGCCACATGGCTCCTGGTAGTCATCATCCTTCTGCAAAATTGTAATTTGATTGCCAGCAGCCACAGCTACACGTTCACCTCTTGGGGAAATAAACAAGGACACCTGTTTCTTAGTTTTCCTTGGTTGCCTATACATACTCCATTTCTCTCTAAGTTTGCTTACACCTTCATTATGTAAGGGAAGTTTTAAAAAAAACGGAAATCATGAAGAGGTGATTACAACCAAACAATTTCAAAAGAGCAAGAACATCCCAAAACTACCTTCCAAAGCTATCATAGGGCACCAAGTAAGAAATTGCTGGATAGCTTATAGTGACTAGAAACACAACTAATACCTTTTCCCATATACAGAACTAGAAAAGAATGAACAATGTGAAAATGATTAGGTTACTACGTAAATGCTTTTCCTTTAACCCATCAGGTTATATTATTATTTCCACAAGTAAAGAGTACAGTCTAGAAATCTAACTCTTCAGCCATACTTCATATTGCAAGCCCCTTCAGCAATGGTTTGGGTAAGCTTTAAAATAGTATTAAAGAAAAGGAAATTATATCAGTGATGCCATTATATTAACACAACAAATTTTGTTGGCCCTAAAGGATGATTAATATTACTCACAAGATACATAAAAGGAGATAGAAAATAATGAAATAAAAAGAAATAGACAAAAACTTAGGTGTTATAGAAACAAACTGGAAAAACTGAAACAACCATAGTTTCTCTAATTCTTTGGTTAATAACAAAACATAACCAACTAATTGATATTGATATGAATATGTGAGTGATTAAGCAACCTTAACGAATGCATTCAAAAAATATTCAGACACTTCCTTAATCCCAAAATAGTAAACATCCCTCCAAACTACAGAAATCACATAGAAAAGTAAATTACCAAGCTTGGAAGTACCTGGAACTGAAAGATGTGATAGGATACTGCCTTTAACTCCTTCATTTACCTGTATTCAACAAATAATTAAGAAAACTTACTATGAAAATAATCAATGATGAAAATAAACAAAAGGTTTAAATGAGTGAAATAAAGGAAATGCAATAAATTCAACGTGAGACCTGTTGGGTAAATTGAGGAGGGTAGTTCAAAGTGTACGGCCTTGATGCGTGATGACGAGTCTCATAAAGGACTTGTCCTACAATGTCATCCATTTGATCTTTCTTCTAAAATCTCCACTCTCAGAAACAGTGAGAGCTGAAACATGCCGTTTGGTCAGTCGGACAAAATAATAACAAAAAATTCACAATCCTCCCTTGATATGTCCAAAAAGCCAAATAATTCATAACCCATATGTTTTTACTAACAAGGACCACAGACAAGATGATGAATTAGCAAAACCTTCACCATAATGGCAATAGTGTAAATTACACAAAGTAAATACCTTCTAACAAGTCAACTGCTTGACTCGTTATGTAACTCAATGAAGTGAAACTCAAAACTCACATTCTCAAAAATAGCTAGCAAAAATCAATCAATACTATATATGTACCATCGGCATTTTACCAAACACTTTCCTATCATCATATAAATAATAGCTTGTTGCACCATGTACAAAAAGATATTGTTTAATCATGTCTCTTTATTTTAAGTTCATTTTTTTTTGTTTTATCTACTCTATATTTCTCAAACTAAATTGTTTAAAAAGTTAAAAAAAAGAAATTACCAAGAGCAGCAATTTTCACAGAATCAGATCTTGCACCTCATCAAAAACAGAGATGCCAAAATGTTTCTACATCAACGGCTACATGGCACAATTCCGTTTCAGCGTCGTGGTCCAGGTGGTTCTCAATTGAATTCTGTGCAAAATATTAAAAAAAAATTGAAAGAGATTTGGATTCAGGAGAAAATTAGCACTATTGTGCTTGATTGCGATGTTGTTTTAATTTTTTTTTTCTTTTTCAGAATTTTATATAAATAGCAGTAAAAAAGTAAAATAATTTTAAGGCATGTTCGGTAGTGAGATAAAAAGCTTTGGGTTGAATTATTTAAAACAAATTATATTGGATCCCATGTTTGAAGAGTCAAAAAACCTTAGAATTGCTTATCTTCGAAGTAGGGGTGGACGTCGGTTCTGCTTAATGGTATGGTAACGGATCGGAGTAATGGTTCAGCAATTAAAGCTGGGGAATCTCCTCTCTCCAGCAATAAATATATTTTTTCACCATTTTTATTGAATGCACAGAACACAATCACACACACTCAATTCTGTGAAGAAAAACTAAACATAAAAAATTTATAGCAAATAATATATATATATATAGATTCTCCTTGCACAATTACATTGGAAAAACAGATATCGACAAAAATGAGTGGTATTAAAACAAAAATAAAATCATGTTGCAGCGTGATTTTGATCTATTAATAGAATGCACTCCAATTGAAATCAAATTAAAGTACCTGCAAGCTGCAATACGCAGTGAGGGGCTTATAGAGCTCGGTGACCAGTGACCACACAGAGTCAACAACCTTGAAGGAAGCGGCAGCAGCAGTGGACTTGAAGGAAGCAGCGACGGCTGCTAGATCGTGCAGCCAGAAGGAAGCAAAGACAGTTATTGGAAGGCGGCAGCTAAGCCAGAAGGAATCGGTAGCGGCAGCGAAGCCACAAGGAATCGGCAGCGGCAGCGAAGCCACAAGGAATCGGCAGCGGCAGCGAAGCCACAAGGAACCGGCAGCGGCAAAGATTTTGTTATCGACAATGGCAGCAAATTCGGCAGATGGGTGTTGGGCATCTGAACCGAAAATAAGATGTGTTATAACTGCGCGTATATATGTGTACGTATGTATATGTGTGAGTGTGTATATAAACATGGATTTCTATATGATGATGTAATAATAATATTTTAATTATGTATCATTGGATTAAATTTAATGGTACACAATATTTGTTCTAAAGAAAAAATATTAAAAGTAATAGTAAACATTTTGTTAACTGTTGAAGGGATTGAGAAATTTTATAAAATAACCGTGACCACCCTTAATGTTTGAAGCAATTTTACTTAAATAGTATATTTTTTTTAAAATTAATTTTCAACTCTCTTTTAAATTTATATTGTAAAAATCTTTTTTAAATAAATCTTCTAAAACATATTACCATTAAATATAAAAATATAATATGAAGTAGGTTATTTAACATAAATTAAATAAATAAGTTGTAATTGTAAAATTAATTATATATAATATAACACTAATAAATAATACAACTAAATACACATATTTAAGTGAATGTCATAAGTACATCAATAAACCCATTGGTGAGATTGCTTGTAACCTAAAAAATACTTGATGACACATGTTTAAATAAAATTTAATATCTTATATCAAATTACTCATTATTTTATATAATATTAAGAACCATTGTATAATTGATCATGAAATATAAATCATTTTTAACACTCATTTAACATATCTATTCTCTGAATTTTTTTATTTAGGATTTCTTTATAGTACTTTATGAGTTTTTACAACATTGATAATAGGATTGTTGTGGACTCTTGGATGTTAGGGTTTTCATATTTACCATTCATTTAATATAGTGAATAAAAAATTAGCTATTTAAATCATAATAAGTTTTTTTTAAATAAATCTTCTAAAACATATTACCATTAAATATAAAAATATAATATGAAGTAGGTTATTTAACATAAATTAAATAAATAAGTTGTAATTGTAAAATTAATTATATATAATATAACACTAATAAATAATACAACTAAATACACATATTTAAGTGAATGTCATAAGTACATCAATAAACCCATTGGTGAGATTGCTTGTAACCTAAAAAATACTTGATGACACATGTTTAAATAAAATTTAATATCTTATATCAAATTACTCATTATTTTATATAATATTAAGAACCATTGTATAATTGATCATGAAATATAAATCATTTTTAACACTCATTTAACATATCTATTCTCTGAATTTTTTTATTTAGGATTTCTTTATAGTACTTTATGAGTTTTTACAACATTGATAATAGGATTGTTGTGGACTCTTGGATGTTAGGGTTTTCATATTTACCATTCATTTAATATAGTGAATAAAAAATTAGCTATTTAAATCATAATAAGTAATCTTCATGTTGCAAGAAAATATAGATTTTTTTATTTTTAATTAATTGATAAAAGAAAATGTATATTATAATAAAAAAAATCCCACAATCAATAATGGGATCATTGGATTTAATATTAGAATCTTCACCCTTAATTTAATTTTAATGAATAAGTAATTATGTAACAAATAATCTGCAAGTTGTGATATTTCTTCAAATTTTTAATTATTTTTTATCTAATCAATTGATAAATATTTTAAATCATCAAAAAATGAAAGAAATACAAGTAATTTTGGAATTAAAATTATTATGTATTAATTCTCTTACTTTACAATTTTACATTTTTTTTACTTTTACATTTAGTATTAGAAATTTATTTAATAGCATTAAAATAAATGTAATTAACAAGTAATGTTATTTCAATAATACTTATATAAAGATATTACATAAAATCTTATAATAATTTGTATTGTATGAATTTAATTACAAACTATTAACACCTAAACAATAATGATAATAGAAGGCATTGTAATAAAAGATTTTATATATGTTTTATTAGTAATACTATGAGTCACAACAAATGAGAAATTTTTTATTCACCAATGAAAAATACATATGGCTGTATAAATATATAGTGAGAAGTATTTTGATTTAAATTTTAACAAAAAATTAAACTATTAATTTCATGCAATTCCATGGTGGAGGATATGACATTATGAAATTATGCTTTGACTTTCAATATTAACTATTAGACTATGAGATATTAATGGCTCAAATATTGTGTCAAAATTTTAAGTTAAAGTATCCTAAACCATGTCTTTATAATGGAAATATAAAAACATACAATTAATTTTTCTCATTTTATCATTAAATATTATTGGATGTAATATTTTATTTATTGTCACTATTACTTATCATAATAAAAGCAATGGCTCTTAGTAACATAAAAATTTTATAATTGCAATCAAAGAATAACGATAAAATAATCTTTTATGATTCATAAACTAAAGTTAATTAGGAATATATGTTAGATTAAACTTTTATGAAATTAACAAAGTGACATTTGAAAATAAAATGAAAACAAGCTTGTGAAAGTTAAATTTTATAAGGCTTGGATAATTTTCTACCATGTAAATAAAAATATAACAATATAAAAAAATTCTTTCCCATTTTTTCCACATAAATATTATTGGAGGCAATATTGTATTCATTGTCACTAATAATTACCATAATAAAAGTAATGACTCTTAGTAACATAAAATTTTATTATTACAATTAAAGGATGTCAATAAAATAATATTTCATAATTCATAAACTAAAGCTCATTAGGAATATATATTAGATTTAACTTTTATGAAATTAACAAAGTGATATTTGAAAATAAAATGAAAATATATAGGCTTGTAACACTTGAAATTCCTATCATGTAAGAATATTAATTATAAGATAAACAAAAAGTTCAAAGAATATGTACATTAAATGGGTGTTAAGAATAATATATACTCTATGATCAATTATACAATGGTCCTTAGTATTATATAAAATAATGAGAATTTTAATATAAGATTTTAAATTTATTACAACATGAGTGATCAAGTAGTTTTTAGGTTACAAGCAATCTCACTAATGAGTTTATTGATGTGAGTATGTCGTTTACTTAAATATATGTACTTAATTTTATTATTTATTAGTGTTATATCATATATAAATTTTGCAATTACAATTTATTTATTTGACTTATGTTAAATAACCTACGTCATATTAAATTGTATACTTAATGGTAATAGATTTTGGAAGATTTATTTATAAAAGATTATAACAATACAAATTTAAAGGAGAGTTGAAAAGTAATTATAAATAAAATATGCTATTTAAGTAAAATTGTTTTAAACTCTAAGGGTGGTCACAATTATTTTACAAATATTTCTCCACCTCGTGAACGGTTGACAAATTGTTTAACATTATTTTTAATTTTTTTCTTTAATAAAAATATTGTATACCATTAAATTTAATCTAATGGTATACAATTAAAACATTATTAATATTGTAAAAAAAATTACAGCATCATAAAGGAACCCTATAAACATATATATATATATATATATAACACAAGTCACCTCTAGGTTATTTAACACAAGTCACCTCACGAACTCACAAAAATCAACCAAACAATTCTTTTGATGAAAAACAAGCAAGGGTACGTGGCTTGTTAACCATCAGTGCAGACTAAATTAATGCCCATTCGGGTTCACCTCTGGAACTTACGTCGATGGATTCCTGCCGATATACCACTTTTAATTTTATTAATATGATTTTTGTGAGTTATTCTAAAGCGATTTAAATTGAGGTTTTAATTAACCAATTTTTAGGCAAGCCTAGCAACAGATATAAAGGCTCATAGATAGTATTAGATTTGGATCCCAAAACTAATACTCTGATTGGATGGGGGGAGAAGAGAAGATACAACTAAGGACAGAGATCCGGTCTCTTTGCCTTAGAGGAACGTAGCAGTTTGTATGGCAGATCTGATACAGATCAGTCTGCAAAGCATGCTAAAAATTCTAAATTACAGAAATTTAAATGCTTTTAAAATAAATTACAGAAATTTAAACATACATATGAAATTTAAAATTTATTACAGACTTTAAAAATTAATTGCAAACCATACATCTAATCTTTCTTGATTTGTTGTTCTTTAAAGGAAAATATAACAGAAGAAATGGAAAATTAATCTGAAGATAGGAAAAATTCCTTGATGTCTTCCGATTCCTGATTCCCAGAGAGAGAGAGGAAAAAGAGAGAAGAAGGATCTAAAAATTTGAGGAGTCTCCGTCTTCCTTCAACCTTAAATACAAAATATATCTTTACAGCTGTAGCGAAACTATAGCTTCAAAACTGTAGCGAAACTATAGCTTCAAGACCTGTGGAGAAACTGTAGCTTCAAAACTGTAGCGAAACTGTAGCTTCTACAGTTGAAAAAGATGAATTTTACATGAGAAATTTCGGGTGAAGAGACATGTGCACTCTCACTTGTGTCCAGAGGACCACCCGGTACAAGCAACATAAATAATTATAAGGGATAAAGACTAAGATTATTTACTCTTTTTTTTTTACATTCGTGAAAGGAATAGTAAAAGTACAATAATTACAAACAGAAAAGGAATGCTTTAATGCTTTACAGGAGGAAAGATTCCGAAGCAGTCATCTTCGTTGTTGTCCCCTAGTGATATGAAGGGCTCTGCACTATCATTGTCGGAGGAGCTGGCAACAGATGGTTTGGACCTTAAAGCGAGGAGTTGCTCCATGACTTTAAAATATTCTTCTTCTATTTTGGCGTTGGCCAAAAGAGATTAGGCTTTGGATTTTTGGGTGAGGAAGGTTCCTTGGGCTTTAATATCTTTGATAGTTGGTTGTAGAAGGCTTTTAGAGGAGAGCCAATTTTCGATTATGTTAACAATCAATTTGGACTGTTCATCAAATTTTGACCACCATTTGACTTTAAATGTTCTTTGTAAAATCAATTGGGTATCTTGAGGATGGTATCTGAAGTTCCACATCCATACCTAGGGAAGGAAGAAATTTGTACAGAAATAGAGAAAAGGAGGAAATCGTTTCTCAGATTCTGTAGGTACATAGTGGGTTTTAAAAAGATTTAGGCACTGGATGGCATTTTGGGTGAGAATTTCAGGGCATGGGCCGAAATAATTCCACCATTACTGGAACCAGTTTGGAAGGCTTTGGACAGTTATTTTTTAATTGAAGAAAAATAACCAAGAATGTGTTCTTTTAGGGTTTTGTATAAAAAATGTGTTAAACCAGGCCTGTTGGTAGTCCCAGTAAGAATAGGACAGGCAATGTGGTAAACGCATTTGAAAATTAGCAGGGAAGGGTTAACAGAAATTACAGAATAATTTCTGTAATGCCAATCTAAATATAATAGGAAAAAAGTTGACTAGAATAGAAAACCAATTCCAGAAGTCAACCATAGTTGTTTCTCTTGTTACATCAAAATCGGATTCTGACAAAAAGCTTAAAGAGCCTATTTTCAAACCCTTTTAGGTTTCGAAAACTAGTCAAAAGCTTGTCCAAGAGTCAAGATCAGATTTTGCTAAAGCCATTAGAGAACAACTAGACAGAATAGAAGCTTCTTCTTCCTCTTCTAGTAAAATCCAAAGAGTCCCTGATAGTGCCCAATCTAGCAAGATTGGTGTACTTGAACAAGACAATGTTTCTATAGCCTCTTCAGGTATAGAACCATTTAAAGAAGAAAGTGTTCCTAAAGCCAACAAAATCCATTGGGAATTAACCTTACCTACTGTCAAGTCTCCACCTGATTTAGCCATAGATAATAGGCCAAGTGCATTAAACCAATCGCGTTTTAATGCATCCTCTGTCTATGAGTGGAATATCGATGGTATGTCTGAATACAATATTTTAAGATTGTTGCAACAGATGACCATGGCAGCTAATGCCTATAAAACTCAGTTGGGAACTTCTGACAAAGCCATTGCAGAAATTCTTATAGCTAGTTTCACTGGTCAACTAAAAGGTTGGTGGGATCATCTTCTCACCAAACAGCAACAATTAGACATTCTAAATTCTATTCAAATAGACGAAAATGGAGGCCACATTCTCGACGAATTCAATAGTCTAATTCAGGATGCAGTTGCCACCCTGCTTCTGACTATTTCCCTTCATTTCATAGGTGACCCCTCTCACCTTAGAGATAAGAATGCTGAGTTACTATACAACCTGAAGTGTAGGAAACTTAGTGAATTCCAAAGCTATAAAACCACTTTCTTTACTCGACTCTTCCTTAGGGATGATGCAAATCATATAACTTAGAAGAAAAAATTCCTTGCAGGTTTACCTACCCTATTAGGAGAGAAGGTTAGAAATTCTATTAAAGCCCTCTATGATAATCGCATTCCTTATGACGAACTCACCTACGGTGAATTAGTCAGTTTTGTTAACAAGGAATGTTTAAAGATCTGTCAAGACTTGAAACTTCAGAAACGTCTAAAATGGGAGCTTAAACAATTTAAGCAAGAACTAGGCGGGTTCTGTAAGCAATTCAATTATGATCCCTTTAAATTTTCCACTTTTAAAGATTGTAATGGTCAGTATTCTACAAAACCTTACAAAAAATATTACAAGTCTAAAAGCCATAGGAAACCATTCCAAGAGTTTAGAGAATCTTCTTATAAGAAATCCTCAAGGCCTTATAGGAAGTTTAACTTCTCTAAAAGGAAGAATTCTAAAGCCATACAGAAGACCCCCTTTAACTACAAAGAAGCTACATGTTACAAATGTGGAAAGAAAGGCCACACTGTAAAATTTTACAGAATGAACAAAAAGCTCTATGAGCTTGGCCTTAATGATGAAACACTTTCTAAAATTACCTCTTTACTTATAGAGTCTTCAGACTCTGAGTCTTCCATGACGGGAGATAGTGACCCTCTTCAAGTTGATGAACTTATAGATTCTGATATTTCAGAATCATACAGTAGTGATTCTGATCTAGAATCTCATTTAAAGAAGATTAATATTTTGACCAAAGAACAAGAAACTTTTCTTGAATTAGTAAAATATATTTTTGATCCAAATCTCCAAAAAGAATACATTGATAAACTTTTAAAGACTCTAGAACTCAACAAAGCAGAAACTTTTAAAACCCCTATTATCAAGAAGAATACTTATGACTTAACTGAAATCTTGGAAAAAAAAAACAAAGAAAACAATAACTCCCAATATCCAAGACCTTCAAAAAGAAATAAAAGAAATTAAACTTGAAATAAAAGAGTTAAAAGAAAAACAAAAGAATGATTATGAAACAATTCAACTCCTCTTACAAAGACAATTACAAGATAATTCTGATAAAGAATCAAAACCTGATGATGACGGTAATGAAGAACAAAATCTTGAAAACATTGAATCTATACCCAATGATTTTCTATTTGTTTTAAAGCAAATTACCACAAGAAAGTATTTGATTAAAATCACCTTAATTCTTTCTAAAGATTTTGTAATCGACACCATTGCCCTTTTTGACACAGGTGCCGATTTAAATTGTATTAAAGAAGATATTGTCCCCAAAAGATTCCATGAGAAAACAAAAGAAAGGCTTTCTGCCGCAAATAATTCAAAACTTAATGTTAAATCTAAAGTTGATGCCTCTATTCACAACAATGGTTTTGAATTCAAAACTTCCTTTATTCTTACAAATGACATACATCATACTGTCATTTTAGGAACCCCTTTTATCAATCTCATTACCCCCTATACTGTCAATTATGATAGTATATCTTTTAAAGCAAAAACCAAAAGACTTGTTTTCCCTTTTATTGAGAAACCAAAAACAAGAAATTTAAATATTGTTAAAGCTTGTTCTGTTTATCAGAACCATATCAATGCACTTCTCAAATCTAAACAAAATGATTTAACTTGTTTGAAAAAAGATTTGAGTCTACAAAGAATTGAAAGCCAATTACAAAGTGAATTTGTAAAAAGAAAAATCTCTGATTTTAAAGACCTCATTGAAAAAGAAATATGTGCGGATTTACCATCTGCTTTTTGGAACAGAAAACAACATTTGGTTGATTTGCCTTATGAAAATTCTTTTGATGAAAAACAAATCCCTACCAAAGCTCGTCCAATCCAGATGAACATGGAATTGGAACAACATTGTAAAGATGAAATAAAAGACTTAGAATCAAAAGGACTCATCGTCAAATCTAGATCTCCATGGTCTTGTGCTGCTTTCTATGTTAATAAAAATGCTGAAATAGAAAGAGGGACTCCTAGATTGGTGATAAATTACAAACCTCTTAATAAAGCCTTAAAATGGATTAGGTATCCCATACCTAACAAAAAAGATCTGCTACAAAAACTTCATTCTGCATTCATATTTTCAAAATTTGATATGAAATCAGGTTTTTGGCAAATTCAAATTCACTATAAAGACCGTTATAAAACTGCTTTCACTGTTTCATTTGGACAATACGAGTGGACAGTAATACCCTTTGGTTTAAAAAAAGCACCTTTAGAATTTCAAAGAATTATGAATGATATTTATAATCCTTTTTCTGAATTCTGCATAGTCTATATTGATGATGTGTTGATTTTTTCCCAGACTATTGATCAACATTTCAAACATTTAAAGACTTTTTATCTCGCCACTAGAAAGGCTGGTTTAGCCATTTCTAGCTCCAAAGTATCTTTGTTTCAAACAAAAATTAGATTTCTAGGTCACTACATCTCTAAAGGAACTATTACACCTATTGAAAGATCTCTTGCACTTGATGATAAATTTCCTGATAAGATTCTTGATAAAACTCAATTGCAAAGATTTCTCGGCAGCCTAAATTATGTTCTTGATTTTTGTCATAATATCAATAGGATGTCAAAACCATTGCATGATAGATTAAAAAAGAACCTTGTTGCATGGACTGATGAGCACACTAAAATTGTTAAACTCATAAAAGGATCTATTAAAGATATTCCATGTTTATTTTTTGCAAATCCAACATTACCTAAGGTCGTTGAAACTGATGCATATGACTTAGGTTATGGAGGAATATTAAAACACAAAGAAAATAATAAAGAACAGATAGTACAATACGTTTCGGCTCATTGGAATGAATGTCAAAGGAATTACTCTACTATCAAAAAAGAAATTCCTTATATTGTTTTATGTATTTCCAAATTTCAAAGCGATTTATTAAATCAGAAATTCTTGCTTAGAATTGATTGTAAAGCTGCAAAACATGTTTTGGAAAAAGATGTTCAAAATATTGCTTCAAAACAAATTTTTGCAAGATGGCAAGCTATTTTAAGCGTTTTTTATTTTGATATTGAGTTTATTAAAGGTGATACAAATTCTATCTCTGATTTTCTAACCAGGGAATTTCTTCAAAGCAGATAAATGCTGCCCAAAAAGAAAGACAAAGGGAAAGGGATACTTAAAGACCCTGTGCCACAAGTACCTTCTAAAGCCTCCTAATCTTCCCCTCCTAAAGAAAAATTACTCTCCTCAGCCATGCCAATAAAGTCCTGGATCGACATGATAGAAGACCAGGAAGCAAAGTCTAAAGCCCTTACGTCCCAGGAGCAGGTAAATGAATGGATTAAATCCATTTCTAATTCCCCCGAACTTATGCTCGCCTTACAAAGCTTTTCTCAAAGCCAAATTTCTCCTAAAGAGAGTATTGAAAAAGAAAAGCCTATTTCTAAAGAAATTTCTAAAATTTCTTCTCAAAATGTAATTCTTTCTAGTGAAAGTTCATCTTCTCAGATTGTTCTTTCACAAACAAAGCTTTCAACGAAAACCTCAGACTGGTTTGATAAAACCCATTTCCAAAATATTTTATCTATCGAGGATGGATTTTATCATTCTGATCCATTTCAAGCTATTTCAAAGATTTTTCCTAAAGGCTGGTTTTTCAAACTTTGGGATTTAACAAAACCCCAATGTTATTACCAAAGCATTCTAGAGTCCACTGAGTCTGTAAAATTCAAACATTTTTTCTCAGTGATGCCCATACAGAACCGGCTTACTCCACATCCACTATTTTAAAAGTCTTGAGCCCAAAACAGTGGGGAGACCAACTTCACAAACTAAAACCTTTCCCTACTAATTTTCAAATGCGTTTACCACATTGCCTGTCCTATTCTTATTGGGACTACCAACAGGCGTGGTTTAACACATTTTTTATACAAAACCCTAAAAGAACCCATTATTGGTTATTTTTCTTCAACTAAAAAATAATTGTCCAAAGCCTTCCAAACTGGTTCCAGCAATGGTGGAATTATTTCGGCCCATGCCCTGAAATTCTCATCCAAAATGCCATCCAGTGCCTAAATCTTTTTAAAACCCACTATGTACCTCCAGAATCTGAGAAACGATTTCCTCATTTTCTCTATTTCTGTACAAATTTCTTCCTTCTTTGGGTATGGATGTGGAACTTCAGATAGCATCCTTAAGATACCCAATTGATTTTACAAAGAACATTTAAAGTCAAATGGTGGTCAAAATTTGATGAAAAGTCAAATGGTGGTCAAAATTTGATGAACAGTCCAAATTGACTGTTAACATGATCGAAAATTGGCTCTTCTCTAAAAGCCTTATACAACCAACCATCAAAGATATTAAAGCCCAAGAAACCTTCCTCACCCAAAAATCCAAAGCCCAATTTCTTTTGGCCAGTGCCAAAACAGAAGAAGAATATTTTAAAGTCATGGAGCAGCTCCTCGCTTCAAGGTCCGAACCATCTGTTGCCAGCTCCTCCGAAAATGATAGTGCAGAGCCCTTCATATCACTAGGGGACAACAACGCAGATGACTGCTTCGGAATCTTTCCTCTTGTAAAGCATTAAAGCATTCCTTTTCTGTTTGTAATTATTGTACTTTTACTATTCCTTTCACGGATGTAAAAAAAAAAGAGCAAATAATCTTAGTCTTTATCCCTTGTAATTATTTATGTTGCTTGTACCGGTTGGTCCTCTGGACACAAGTGAGAGCGCACATGTCTCTTCACCCGAAATTTCTCATGTAAAATTCATCTTTTCCAACAGTTTCGCTACAGTTGTGAAGATATATTTTGTATTTAAGTCTGAAGGAAGACGGAGACTCCTAAGATTTTTAGATCCTTCGTCTCTCTTCTTCCTCTCTCTCTCTCGGAATCAGGAATCGGAAGACATCAAGGAATTTTTCATGTCTTCAGATTAATTTCCCATTTCTTCTGTAATATTTTCCTTTAAAGAACAACAAATCAAGAAAGATTAGATGTAAGGTTTGCAATTAATTTTTAAAGTCTGCAATAAATTTTAAATTTCATATGTATGTTTAAATTTCCACAATTTATTTTAAAAGCATTTAAATTTCTATAATTTAGAATTTTTAGCATGCTTTGCAGACTGATCTGTATCAGATCTGCCATACAAACTGCTACGTTTCTATAAGGTAAAGAGACCAGATCTCTATCCTTAGTTGTATCTTCTCTTCTGCCCCCATCCAATCAAAGTATTAGTTCTGGGATCCAGATCTAATACTATCTATGAGCCTTNTATATATATATATATATATATATATATATATATATATATATATTTTGAACAGGATATGGATGCAGCATCTGAAGAACGATGGAACCGCAGCTCAGGATGAAGCATGCCAACTAGTGGCAACTCTGGACTGTAACGAAAGCTTAGTGGACCCTCCAGCAGAAGCAATGGTGATAATAATATATGTATTTGTATTTGTATTCTGTACTCTCCTTAGAGATAAGGATGAGAGTGTGATGTGACATAAAGTAGGAGTGAGTTGTAAAGTAGATTCCTTTGTTATAAGGATCAATAATGTAAATAGTGTGTAATAGTAGTTCCATTGTTCCTATAAAAGGGAACCCTTGGTTTCAGTCTAGGCATCGAGTCTTGGAGTCTAAGTTTGTATTTTAAATCTCTCATTCCCTGTAATGAAGTAACATATCTTCGTTTTCATAAAGATACAATTTTGGTATCAGAGCCATATTTTCCAAAAGGAAACCCCTGGGTGTGCAACAATATTATGCTCTGTGGTTGCCGAAATACTTTGGATCCTCCACATCAGAAAGTTGTTGGATACTGATCTACCTATCTTAATTTTCTATACTAAAACACTACAAAGTAATTCTGTAAGGTGTGACGCCCCCTTGAAAGGCTAAGAGAGCCGTGTTTAGGGCTTATCACCCCAAAGAAAACCCTCTGATTTCTTTTAGCCATGGAAAACCAAAACAGTAACAGATCAACAGACCAACCAATTTCTGACCAAGCATCCACATCGGTCATCAGAGTCCCAACTGATAGCTCACCTTCCATAAACTTCCATTATGAAACCCAAGAGGATGAAAGCAATGAGAGAGCGGTTCAGTCCTTTAGACTTGATCCGTTAGACCCTTATAGATATTACCATATCAGCCCTACTCTTAACCACCTAAGAGCCATAATCCCCATCAGACAACCTAAGCTCAAAACTATCTATAAGTCCTCTGAGATCATTGTTCAGTCCATCTCCTCTAGTTCAAAAGAAACATACCTTCCCATAATCTCTACTAATGAGGTTACAAGGTATAAGCTGCAGGGATATAAGGGATTACACCTTGGAGCTATCCAGATAGGAATACAACCTCTATTCTTAGCTGGAAAAGATACCACATCACTCACTCCACTATAGTGATTGTGAAGCTTACAGATATCTGGGGAAGATACAAGCAGCCTCTTGTCCAGATGGTCCAGCATGACCACTCCCATGAAGAAATTGACTCTATGTGGACGGGCTGCTGGAATGCAAGAAGAGCACTGGCAAAAGTATACGAAACAGTTCCTATGTATAATACTCATAGCACAGTGTCTCTGCAAGTCTGCAGTACTCCAGATCTCTACTACAGAGAAGAGATCAGAAATCTCAAGCTCCATAGAGATGAAGACGAAGCAGCTGACATGCAGCAAAGGTATAATGACTACCTCACCCGACATGGCAGACCAAAAGAGGTCACATATCTGGACACCCCAGATATTGACAGATGGAGGAACGAACTTGAAGACATGGCCCATTGGCTTATAGATAAAATTTATCTATAAGCCAATGGGCCATGTCATAAAGAAATGAAATTTGTATCATCACAAATGTTCTGTGAATGGTGTCTGATGTTTTGTCAAAGGTATAGTACAACCTTTCTTGCTCCAGGTAGTACTCTTCCATCTTTCGAACATCACAGCACTTGTTTTGGAGAAATTACTTTTCTGCAACCTCTTCTTCTCTTGTGTATTGGCCTAGAAAATCCAAAGATAGATTTTCTAAAAGGTTTCCACAAGGATCTTCTTGGCTGAGGATGTGCTGTCTTTGTTCCCTTGTTAGCTTCCTTCCCTACCATCGCCGTAATGATCCGATGAATCCTGCAATAAGTCTTAACGTTGTTGATCTTATGCTCAACTGGAGGGCTCTCTGACATTCGCCTTCATACCAAGCCACCATTTTTTCGAAATAAGCCAATCTTTCTTTTGGCTTCATACCATCAACGTTCCAGAACATCTTACCAGTGGTAGAATGTCCTAGTTGTACCCTGGTTTCCCATTCTTCTCCTTGGGATACTTCATCTATGTGTGGGGCACGTTCAGCAGTCTGGGCAGCTAGATTAGAGGACGCTTCTACTTCTGTAGTGAATTCTGAGGCAGTGAATTGGGTTGTTCCAGATGGATTCTGGGTCTGTCTTGTAGGATCGGATGTTTGACCTGGTGTTGGTGTTGATGCTGTAAATCTAGCCTGGGTATCCACATAAAATGGATTTGTAGGATTTGCCCTTTGCATAAGAACAGGAATTGGGGAAATTTCTGTAGTATCCCCAGATGAGATACTTGATTCTTCTTCAGTATCAGATTCCTCGTCCCATCCTGTTGCCTTTTGAGGCCATGGATATTGAGGAGGAGGAGCATAGCTTCTCCAGAATGCTTTTTGACAGTTGCCAGATGCATTTTCTTCCCAGATATGCCATAGTTTTGTAGGTTTGCTCTTCCAGTGTCTGGACACTTTCTTTTTGTAATAGCTTTCCCTTGTTCTTTCCATTTCATCTTCATCTGCAGCTCCAGTCATAACAATCATGTTGATGGACCTGGATGAATTATCATGTAGTTGAGAAAACTGTTGTTTGGTCATCTTATGCTGTTTCCGGGTTTTCTTTAGCTGTTTTCTGACAACAGCTAATTCAGCAAGAATTTGTTGTTGGGTAACCATGATGTCTCCTAACGCCTGGTTTTGTTTTACAGCATTGACATTTGACCAGTTGACTGCCTTTTCTATTGGGCCAAATTCTGTTGGGTTGGTTTTTTGTATCACCCATTTGGCAGAGTACATTCCTCCAGGAATATTCCTAATAAATTCATTATCAAGGTCTGGAGTGGTGATCATGTTGACTGGACCCATGATTCTGCAAGAGGTTGTCCTTCTTGGCATGTGTGTGCACAATGAGGGGTGCCTTCCTTCAAGCTGGCATTTTTCACATGGGTAGAGGGCTTTGGTCTCTGTAGGAAAAGAGACTGATACCCTTCCTTCTTGCAACCTGCTTATCTTAGGAACCTCATGGATCTGTTGAGGTCTGTTGTTCTTCTCATACTCATTGATCCATTGTGGTGGAAAAATGAGTTGGTTTTGCCTATAAGTCCTGGGTTGAAAGACTCTGCCATCACCAGCAAGAAATCTGGTAATAGGTCTGCCAGAGCTGCTCATAGAGAACAAATGGGTTTGGACTTTACAGGTCATGGTGTGGTGAATTGCCAAGGCAGATTCATCAGGTTTCATGGTTAAACCATTGACCTGAATTAATACCTTAATGGCATCTGTGAGGGATGGCTTGTGTATGTCAAGGGTGAAATTTGGTTCAACTTGGAGTACAACATGACCTTGGTTGAGTCCTACTTCAACAGCAGTTATCAAGGCCTTTTCGAAAGTTTGCCACCTGGTGTCGAGGATGGCAATGAAGCATGTGATATCTTTTCCAGCTAAGAATAGAGGTTGTATTCCTATCTGGATAGCTCCAAGGTGTAATCCCTTATATCCCTGCAGCTTATACCTTGTAACCTCATTAGTAGAGATTATGGGAAGGTATGTTTCTTTTGAACTAGAGGAGATGGACTGAACAGTGATCTCAGAGGAAGGTTACTTCATTACAGGGAATGAGAGTGTGATGTAACATAAAGTAGGAGTGAGTTGTAAAGTAGATTCCTTTGTGATAAGGATCAATAATGTAAACAGTGTGTAATAGTGGATCTATAGGGCTGAACAGTGAACAGTGATCTCAGAGGACTTATAGATAGTTTTGAGCTTAGGTTGTCTGATGGGGATTATGGCTCTTAGGTGGTTAAGAGTAGGGCTGATATGATATGGTAATATATATATATATATATTTATAGGAATATAAACATATATTTTAAAAGTACAAAAATGTCATTAGAAATCGGTTTGGTTCTGGTTCGGAAATTTTCAACCGAAAATCAAACCTAAGAACGGTTCGGTCAATTTTAAGTTTAACCATTTGGCTTTCAATTAGAATATATCGAACCAAAACCACAAAATCGAACCAATTTTTAGATTCGTTTGGTTCTACCCACCAGGGACAAGTCAAAACTCAAAACTCACATTATCAAAATAGCTAGCAATGATCAATCTCACTATACGCCTACCATCGACACTTTCATCAAACACTTTCCTACCATCATAAAAATAATAGCTTGTTTCACCATGCACAAAAAGATATTGTTTAATCATATCCCTTTGTTTTAATTTCCTTTTTTCTTTCATCTAGGCTATCTCTCAAATTAATTTTCACAGATCAGATCCTGCACCTCATCAACAACAAAGCTGCCGAAATGTTTCTTCATCAGCCGCCACGCGGCACAATTCCATTCTAGCGTCGTGCTCTGGGTGATTTTTGATCGAATTATGTGCAAAATATTTAAATTAAGTTGAAGGAGATTTGGATTCGAAGAGAAAATTAGCTCTATTGGGCTCGATTAAGATGTTTTAATTTTTGTCTTTTTTTTTAGAATTTTATATAAATGGCAGTAAAACAATAAAATAATTTTTGGATTGAATTATTTGAAACAAATTATAGGTGCGTTTAAGATAGAGGTTGGGTAATTGTAATTTTTAGTATTTGGTAAATACTAGCTGCCGTAACTTGAAATTATTGTAATATAATTTTTTTATTTATATGATGGAAAATCTATTATATCTTTAATAATTTTGTCAAAATTATTATTTAAAATTTATATTCACTATATATTATTAATTTTTATTTTATAGTTACTGTTTTTTTCACAACAGTTGCAACTTAAAAGTTACAGCACCTCAAACAAAACCTATATTTTATTGCGTATTTGTTGAGTAAAAAAATCTTAGAATTATTTATCTTTCGGCCATCATATTATTCCATTTACAAAAATGAAAAAAATTTATCCCATGGGAGACGCTGGATTAGGATTATACTGTTTATTCAATTAAAAATATTAAAATTATATTAATATGTGATGAATTTAATAAAAAATATTGATTTTAATAAATATAATTTTTAATGACACAATCAATATTTTGCAAAAAAGTTTCACTAATTTAAATTTAATTAATTAATTTATTTAAGTAATATTTTATTATGCATTTACTAATCAGTTATTAGAATGGGTAAAAATCAAAATGGATTAGAATGAGAATGAGGAATGAAAATGAGAATAAAGAATAATAATAATAGGGAAAATATCCATTGTTCACCTGATTTTGTCCACTTTTTTAAAAATATACAAATCTTAATTTTTTTTGCTGCACTCCACCTAAAGTAAGGTTTTCTTGCCTCCATCCACCTCCATTTGCACGCGATTAAAAGAACTAACGGAAAATTGATCAAATGACTATTTTACCCCAAATATAAAATTATAATTTCGCCCTAAATAAATGCAAAAAAAAAAAGTGGCTAGCTAAAACCTTACCCCCCAAACTTAGTAAACCCCTCATCTACTTTATTATCCTTGCTATTGTCGCCCGAGCCCCTTGCTTCTTCTTCTTTATAACATTTTCTTTCTTATTCTCTATCTTAGCCTCCAAAGTATCACGAGAACTAAGCTCATTACCACTAAACTGATGCTTCACGTCACCACTCCTACTGCTACTTCTTGAATTTCTCCGCAACGAAACAGACCTCTCTTGGCTCCTCTTCTTCTTTATACCCTTATCCTCAATACCCACAAACGAACTATCAACCTTCTTCTCATTCACCTTCGGTTTCTCTTCAACTTCTCAATCCTTTCTATCTCCATTTTTACCATAAGCATTCTTGGATATTGCTTTAATAAAGCTGCGTCTCCCACACACCACCATTGTTGGACCTCTGTTAGGCTTTGAAAGGGAAGCGGGCGGTGGTTGTAGTTGTTGTCGATGGTGTTCAGGTTTAGGTTTATGTTTAGGTTTAGTAACAGTAATGGGTTGTTGCTTACGAAGCATATCGGTCATTTCTTTAATGACTAGGGCCCGGAGGTCTTGTGCCCTGAGAGCTTTTTCTGAAGAAAATTACGAAGTTGTTGAATAACAAAAGGAGATCTCTAAATAATTTTTGGAAACAATTGGAGTAAAGCCCTCTGTCAAGCCTGGATTGAATTTTTCGAAGATCAATGTGTTGTAAACGACGTCGTTTGGGGCTGCTCTACTGAAATGACCGATTTGCCCCTATGACATCAGTAATGTTATAACAGATTCCAAACGGAAGTGGAAAAGTGAAACAAAACGCAACTTCAGGTGGATTCCAGCAAAAAAAAAAGAATTGTGTATTTTTTAAAAAGTTGGAAAAAAACGGGTGGACGGTGGATATTTTCCCATAATAATAACAATAATATAATAATATTTTAATTGATGACAAAAGTGAAATTATAAAATTTAGGTGGCGAAATATTGTGAGTTCAAAAAATTAAAAACTTGATTCCCAACTCCTATAGGAATTAGTGATGTGCTTATTTCTTAGATTATTGAATAAGAATTTAAACACAATCAAAAAATTTCATTTTCACCTCATTTAAAATTTAGGAATATTATCATTTATCTACTGTAAGTTTTCTCACATATCAATTCAATACCATTATTTTTTTAAAATCATATTTTTCACCTAATGCTTAAAATTGTTATCACTTTACCACCAAAATGTTAAAATAACTAAATATTTCATAGAATGTAAGTTAAAAGTCAATTTGTCCCTGGAGCTTAAAAGATGATTTTGTCATTTGAAATGAAAAAAATTACAAAAGAGAAATTTACAAAATTACCCTTAAAAAGTTAGCTATTAAATTAAAAGGGCTAATTTTTATTAGATAAGCCTATTGTTGTGCATTCAAATATCAAATTCCAACTAATTCAAGTCAAACACTTCAATTTTGATAATATCATTTAAACACAGCAACCCCAAGCCATTTAAAACACTTCAATGGTAAGCCAAATACCCCAACTTAATACTTTATCATTTAACAACAACAACTATTGCAAACATTATAATTCATTCAAACATAAAATATCCACCTCTTTTTAATCTTCATTCAAAACCAATTATACTTTCAGCCTTCATATATAATTCAAATTAAATAATGGCCTTCAATAGTTACTTAAGTACCAATTCTAGGGGTTGATCTAAAAAACCTACAGAAGTTACTTGTTACCCTCAAGAATATAATTGTGGAGTGCAAACATGTGCTTTGGCATCTACTATATTCGAAAATCCTAACAAAACTATTTTGGATATACAAATTTTTTTTAAGTACAATTTTTAGGAATAGGCAAAAGAAGACATAGAAATGTGTAATACCACATGTGGGCATGACATGAAGCCAAATGAAAATGTAATGAAGATGAATAATAGGGTACAATGCATTAAAGCAAAACTAAAATTGGTCAATGCTTTTGTTTATAGCTTTGTGGTAGGCTTATGCATGAGAAAGTAATGTATTAGACATGACAAAGTATTGTAGCATTCAATCATTGTTGCTTAAGATGAATGAAAATCAAAAGTAATCAAAAGTATTTTCATTAAACTTTTTTAGATAGTTAATAGAATAATAATAGTACGTGCTTTCAAATCATGACATAATATCATAATGCATTAACAGCTTATTAGAATACTATCAGTTTGTGCATTCAAAATACAAAATAGCCTAATGTATTAGTAACAATTTGGGCATTTAAAATAGGATAATATTAACATTTTACTAACCATCTACGATCTGTGAAGCTTATGAACCTTAAGTTGGATTTGAAGAAAGATTATTAGCTTCATATCGACCTGCATAGAAAAATTATAACTTCATAATCTAAGACAAACATTAGCTATTTCTAGACATCAAACATCAATATTAGAATAATACCTCTTCTACCTCTAGTTGTAGTAAATGAAGAAGCTCATCTTACTCTTTTACCTCATCTTTCTTTATTAATAGTAAAACTTTCCTCTAGACCAATTATAATCTATTTAAATTGTAATATATAAATATAAAGGAATTATCAATAACTATAACAAACTAAAAATTATTTTAAACTCAAATAAATAGTTACCTTTTTTTTTGTCCTCGTTGAAGTACTTGTTGCACTAGAAATCTTTCTTGGTCCACTAACACCCTATTTAAAATTACATATGTAACAATAAAGTATTAACCTCAATATAAAAAAAATTGATTAAAATAGTCAGTACTAGATTGACACTTGATTTTGAGCTCTCATTTTCTTTGCTCTCGATGACCTTAATGGGCATTTCCTGACATTGTGGTTCGTCCCACCACAAAAGGAGCAACAAATATAGAATAATCTAGTTTTTTTCATTGGCTTAGTAGATGCTCTCTTCCTCCACTTTTTTGGTCTTCCAATCTTCTTTGTAATCTTTGGTGGGGAAAGTTTTGGCCTATCGCAAAGGTCCTATGTAGCCTTACTAGGTATAGCTTATACATTATTATATAAGTGTTCAAGTATGCCTATTTGGTGAAGTATTTTGGTAGGTATTCTTATAGTGTTTGTCTTGTATGAGTAATTGCATCCATAGCATAAGTATAAGGAAGTTAATCTATTTCCTAATAACCACAATTACAAGACTTTCTCATCATATCAAGAATAAACCTCTTTGCTGGATAGTAATTCTTATCCTTGAAAGTAATTGAATAAATAGCAATTGTCCAACAATGAAAAAAATATATATTATAATGAAAATGATTCAAATTCACATCTGAAAGTGAAAACCATCAAAAGTCATTATATTAATCTTGTTTCCTACTTCATAAGCATCATTCAACTCTTTTCTCACTTTAAGTGGAATATTTCTTGTCCAAGTATTTACTTCATTTATGCTTTATGTGAATTATGTCAGAAACATGCATCTGGTCTCTTTAAGCATGGTTAGACAAGACTTATCTCTGTAGGGGTAAGGTCCAACGATTAAAGCATTATGAATTATTGGCACTTGTATGGTCCACTTTACAATTATTGTTATACTTATATCTTATTCAAGTAAACCTAAAAAGCTCGGTCTCTAACCATTATCATGCCTTTAACTTTTTTTTCCTGATCTTTTCTATTGCATTTGTGTAATAATACATTTTAGTGTTACTAACAACCCTCCAAAATAGATTCCTCAAAATAACACCAGGATGTTCTTTTCAGAAGTTAGCATATACATATCTAGCACATAAGTTATGACAGGCAGTAGGTCACATGGTCTCAATTACTCCCAATAAACCTTTTTGGCTTTCAGTACAAAAGGTAATCTGACATGAGTTATTATCAAAATATGAATGTAAGATTTTCAAAAACTATGTCTATCTTTTACTGTTCTTTATCTAATAGACTGTTAATGCTAATGAGATCACTCTATTATTAGCATCCATATGTATAGTACTTAATACAATTGCACCGTATTTTGATTTCAAATGACATCCATTCAACGCAATGTATGGCCTTTAACCATTCTAAACTGCATTTTTTGATGTTGAAATACCATAAAGAATCTCTAAAATAACACATTATCAAGTCTAATGAATACAGCACAAAGCACTTTACAAATCGCATTAGGATCATACTTGTGAATCATTGTAGCATATTAAAATGAGTCCTCATAGCCCTTTAAATGATTTCTATAAATGTCTATTCTTTCCTTATGATAACTCTATGAAATAAGAGTTATTATAGTATTTTTAGACTTAAACTATTATTACTTAAAGAGTAAATGATGTGTTTGTATTGTATTTTTTGTTAAATTTTGCATGAACATTTATTTAAGTTTAATTTTAATAAATTGATTGTGTTTTATATCATTTTGTGCTCTGATTATGTGCATGATTGTAGGTGACCAAAAAGCTCAAATTTTATGGATGGACTGTTGCAGTAGCAGACTTGCAGAATGACAAAGAATTTGTCTGTAAATGAACTAAAACAAGTTTGAATCAGAGAAGATGTTGTAGTAATTATTTCAGCAATTCAGGAGCAAATACATATAAGACTACTCGCGTATTAACTGGCAAAACAACGACAGGTGGCACAAAAAGATATGCAATCCAATATTTCTATAAAAAAAAATACTTGGCCACATGCTTTTATTGCCCTAATTCCAATATATAAAAAGAACACATGTGAAAGAAACAAGAGAGGACGAGTCATCACACAAAAGTAACAAAGATAAAAAAAAAAAAAAAGAGAGAACAAGAGAGAGTTGAGGGCTGTAGTAAGGGATTTCTGAGAAAAAGAAGAAGAGGTTGTAAAAACCAAAGAGAAAGACATCTTGAATTGAGCTGATATCAATTTCTATTTTTGAATGGCTTGTTTTCATCTCTCTATGGGAATGTATTTGATGGAAAAAAAAAACAAGTTTTGTCACTGTTTTATCACCTATCATAAACAAAATTTTGATGTAATTAGGTGTTAAACAAACTTAATGGTTATTTGACTTATATATCTGTGTTTCTTATAATCTACTGTAATATTTTGCCTTGATTTTATTTATTACAAATCTCTATTTCGGTTGACCACCCATTTAGTAGATACTAGCTAAAAAAGAGCCTTAAAAATGTATGAATTAGTGGAATAAATCAAGATAATACATGGTTTTAGATTGAGTTTCCCAAGTTCAATTTATCTCAATTTAAATAGGACCATGCTTAATCTAAGATTAATGAAGAATTAGATATAGAGATTCACTTTGTAAGGCAATTGGAATTTAGAACGCATAATGTTATATCTAATGTTCGTATAACAACTTGTCACTGCTAGGTTGCATATAGATATAAGATATTCAACATGTGACAGCTGAGGATGCATGACAGATTCTACCCAGTGCTGTAGCAACAGTACCGTAATTGAAAAATAGTCAATATCATTAAGTAAGTTTATGCACTTAACTACTCTTTTCCATTGATTATATCTTTGTGCTTGACCTGAGATTTCCTTTATTACATTCTGTTTATTGCATTTTTAATTTCGTTAGGTCATTAATTTCATCAGTATTTTTATTTTTAATTAGACTTAGATTGCACTGTTAAGATATAACATCAATCCCTGTGAAGACGATCTGAATACTCATCATTATATTACTTGTTATGTATATATGCACATTGACACCTACAACAATACACATTAGCACCTTCTCTCCAGCCCTATACAATTTCAAATTCTCTATCCTCATACCAAATGTCTCATGCATAAACTTCACATGAGGATCTATTGTAACTTGACTCCTTATATTCTCTACTATCCATTTACTTCTTTGTCTGTGTACAATCATATTTCTTTTGCAACTATTTAATTATAAATCCACCATTAACTTTCATTATACCTCTCACTCATACTATGGACGATCATTAATTTTGCATTTGTTGTGAAATCTCCAAGGCTCATTNTAAGTATAAGGAAGTTAATCTATTTCCTAATAACCACAATTACAAGACTTGCTCATCATATCAAGAATAAACCTCTTTGCTGGATAGTAATTCTTATCCTTGAAAGTAATTGAATAAATAGCAATTGTCCAACAATGAAAAAAATATATATTATAATGAAAATGATTCAAATTCACATCTGAAAGTGAAAACCATCAAAAGTCATTATATTAATCTTGTTTCCTACTTCATAAGCATCATTCAACTCTTTTCTCACTTTAAGTGGAATATTTCTTGTCCAAGTATTTACTTCATTTATGCTTTATGTGAATTATGTCAGAAACATGCATCTGGTCTCTTTAAGCATGGTTAGACAAGACTTATCTCTGTAGGGGTAAGGTCCAACGATTAAAGCATTATGAATTATTGGCACTTGTATGGTCCACTTTACAATTATTGTTATACTTATATCTTATTCAAGTAAACCTAAAAAGCTCGGTCTCTAACCATTTTCATGCCTTTAACTTTTTTTTTCCTGATCTTTTCTATTGCATTTGTGTAATAATACATTGTATTGTTACTAACAACCCTCCAAAATAGATTCCTCAAAATAACACCAGGATGTTCTTTTCAGAAGTTAGCATATACATATCTAGCACATAAGTTATGACAGGCAGTAGGTCACATGGTCTCAATTACTCCCAATAAACCTTTTTGGCTTTCAGTACAAAAGGTAATCTGACATGAGTTATTATCAAAATATGAATGTAAGATTTTCAAAAACTATGTCTATCTTTTACTGTTCTTTATCTAATAGACTGTTAATGCTAATGAGATCATTATATTATTAGCATCCATATGTATAGTAGTTAATACAATTGCACCGTATTTTGATTTCAAATGACATCCATTCAACGCAATGTATGGCCTTTAACCATTCTAAACTGCATTTTTTGATGTTGAAATACCATAAAGAATCTCTAAAATAACACATTATCAAGTCTAATGAATACAGCACAAAGCACTTTACAAATCGCATTAGGATCATACTTGTGAATCATTGTAGCATATTAAAATGAGTCCTCATAGCCCTTTAAATGATTTCTATAAATGTCTATTCTTTCCTTATGATAACTCTATGAAATAAGAGTTATTATAGTATTTTTAGACTTAAACTATTATTACTTAAAGAGTAAATGATGTGTTTGTATTGTATTTTTTGTTAAATTTTGCATGAACATTTATTTAAGTTTAATTTTAATAAATTGATTGTGTTTTATATCATTTTGTGCTCTGATTATGTGCATGATTGTAGGTGACCAAAAAGCTCAAATTTTATGGATGGACTGTTGCAGTAGCAGACTTGCAGAATGACAAAGAATTTGTCTGTAAATGAACTAAAACAAGTTTGAATCAGAGAAGATGTTGTAGTAATTATTTCAGCAATTCAGGAGCAAATACATATAAGACTACTCGCGTATTAACTGGCAAAACAACGACAGGTGGCACAAAAAGATATGCAATCCAATATTTCTATAAAAAAAAATACTTGGCCACATGCTTTTATTGCCCTAATTCCAATATATAAAAAGAACACATGTGAAAGAAACAAGAGAGGACGAGTCATCACACAAAAGTAACAAAGATAAAAAAAAAAAAAAAGAGAGAACAAGAGAGAGTTGAGGGCTGTAGTAAGGGATTTCTGAGAAAAAGAAGAAGAGGTTGTAAAAACCAAAGAGAAAGACATCTTGAATTGAGCTGATATCAATTTCTATTTTTGAATGGCTTGTTTTCATCTCTCTATGGGAATGTATTTGATGGAAAAAAAAAACAAGTTTTGTCACTGTTTTATCACCTATCATAAACAAAATTTTGATGTAATTAGGTGTTAAACAAACTTAATGGTTATTTGACTTATATATCTATGTTTCTTATAATCTACTGTAATATTTTGCCTTGATTTTATTTATTACAAATCTCTATTTCGGTTGACCACCCATTTAGTGGATACTAGCTAAAAAAGAGCCTTAAAAATGTATGAATTAGTGGAATAAATCAAGATAATACATGGTTTTAGATTGAGTTTCCCAAGTTCAATTTATCTCAATTTAAATAGGACCATGCTTAATCTAAGATTAATGAAGAATTAGATATAGAGATTCACTTTGTAAGGCAATTGGAATTTAGAACGCATAATGTTATATCTAATGTTCGTATAACAACTTGTCACTGCTAGGTTGCATATAGATATAAGATATTCAACATGTGACAGCTGAGGATGCATGACAGATTCTACCCAGTGCTGTAGCAACAGTACCGTAATTGAAAAATAGTCAATATCATTAAGTAAGTTTATGCACTTAACTACTCTTTTCCATTGATTATATCTTTGTGCTTGACCTGAGATTTCCTTTATTGCATTTTTAATTTCGTTAGGTCATTAATTTCATCAGTAATTTTATTTTTAATTAGACTTAGATTGCACTGTTAAGATATAACATCAATCCCTGTGAAGACGATCTGAATACTCATCATTATATTACTTGTTATGTATATATGCACATTGACACCTACAACAATACACATTAGCACCTTCTCTCCAGCCCTATACAATTTCAAATTCTCTATCCTCATACCAAATGTCTCATGCATAAACTTCACATGAGGATCTATTGTAACTTGACTCCTTATATTCTCTACTATCCATTTACTTCTTTGTCTGTCTACAATCATATTTCTTTTGCAACTATTTAATTATACATCCACCATTAACTTTCATTATACCTCTCACTCATACCATGGACGATCATTAATTTTGCATTTGTTGTGAAATCTCCAAGGCTCATTGCACACTTTTGGAATTTCAAAGTTTTTATGCACCATCATTTCACCTAACATATATCTGAAGTAGTCAACGTCATCCAATAAATCTCCTAACCTCAGTCTATGGTTACCATCAGAACTTGGATATAGGCATGCACTTCCATATGATCCATAAGTTCAGTAGTGCTCAGATCATAATATGAGTTAGATGTCTCAACCATCACTTGATGATCTAAGTCAATTCTTAGATTTGCACCCTTGGGTATGTTTCGGTCATTTTTAAGATTATCATAAGTAGCAAAATCCTCCTCAAAATCTAATAATCAATCATCATTATAATCAATCTCATGACCAACATTCTTATTTAGGTTTGTTTATGGTCATGCCTTTAGTCTTAGTGGTATTTCGTCACCATCATTAATCTCACGCCCAACATTCTCATTCAGGTTTGTTTGTGGTCCATATATAGGGATGGCAATGTCCGAGTCCAGGTCTGGGTTTGGCCTTTTTGGATTCGGTCCCGAATACAAATTTTTTGTACCAAACTTGAATGTGAACTTGATTTTTTTCAATATGTGTCCAGGCCAGGTTCAACTCGAAAAAATTTGGGTACTTGTATTCTAGGTTTTGAACCTGAATTGCTTAAACTAAATAGAATTTGGGAAAAAAATTAACTTATTCTAAAGAAAACAAATACAAATCACATGACATATCCAGGAAATACAATACAACTATAAAATCTAAAATTCAAAGTTTCAAAGTAATAAACATCCATAAATATAAATCCATAACATAAATCTACAATTCAAAGTCCAAACTTTAAATTACTAGTCTAAAGACTAAACTCTCAATCATCTACTTTATTTGACTATTGCTCGCTCATCAAACTTTCACTAATCAAATGCTCCGCAAAAAGTATTGCTTCCTCTTGAATTCCACCTAAAAGAAATGTATAAATCATAAACATAAGGAACAAGCCAACTAGTTAGTGATAAATTGAAAAAAAATATAATATAAGAAATTCATTTGATTCTAATAAATAAATTCCATGTACCTTCTAGGTTTTGTTCAAGGCAAAAATAATTTTGAGTGCACACCAACACCACCACTGTAGATGAATGAAGTTTACTATGATGGGGGCTCAAATATCTACCTCCAATATTAAAAGAATACTCAAAAGCAATTGTTGATACATTAATTGCCAAAAAAGTCTCTTGCAGTCTTTGCAAGTGTAGAATATTTGCCTTAATTATTCTTCTATCATGATAAAATATCAAATTAACTAGTTAAAGGCAAACGACTTGCCTCAAGATAAAGCTCCAATTTTGATTTAGAATGACTATTATGTGTGTTTTCATTTCAAATGATGCCCACTCATCAGCCATTTCATCTAAGTCCAAGTCCAATATAATAGAATCCCTTGCTGTAGTAGCTTGAGAATTGGTAGAACCATTAACTCCCCCCCCCCACTTGAATTTGATGAATGATATACTTTATACTCATGCACTAAATCAATAAGTAACTTACGCACCATTTTAATTTCAGTTTTAACTTTTTCCCCATATATTTTAGGAAATAAAAAGTTAATCAGTAGCATTTTATGCCTAGGATCTAATATAGTCCCCGTTGCAAGAACTCCATGAATAACATTCCAATACTTGTCATACTTTGCAATCATCCTAGTGGCCATATTTTTTATCCCTTCAATTGTTGATTGCAACCATGCATTCATTGACAATCTAATTTCACAAATCTTAGCAACAAAATAAATTAGATGTTGGATACTATGTCCCTAAAAAAAGTTCTGTCAATTTATAAAGCTCTTTAGATACTCACACATAAACTTTGACAAATTCCTTTTTGACTCACTAGGCAGAGATGTATAATTTCTCTTACGTTCCTTTAAATGATCAAATACATCTTTATACAACAACGCAATAAGTGGAGTTCTATCTAGTTTTATAATCAAGTACCGAGTTCTTGGTTTCTTTAATACCTAATTTTTTTTTTGTATTCTCAAATTTTTCAACCCTAGCAAGTGTTGCTGTCCAGTAATGAACACTATCTCTAATTTTTTCAACTCCCTTTTGTATCACAAATAAACCATCTCTGACTATAAATTTCAATATATGAGCACAACCATGCATATGCAAGAATTTGCCACCTATAATCATTGAACTAATAGAAATTTTCTTCAACAAGAAGTCAATTATGGTATAATTTATAGCACAATTATCAACAGTTAAAGTGGACAACTTTCTATCTATATTCCAATCCATCAAATAATCAAGCAACTCATTGCCCATTACCTCACCACTATGTGGAGCTGACATATATAAATCTAACCATGTGAAAAAATATTTAAAATATTAAATAGTACATTAATTTATGCTTAAACAAAAAAAAGAGTTTCAAGAATATTACCTCATAATACGACTTCGCAACACTCATGAGCTATCAATGTAATGTGACTTAATAAACATGTACCTTTTTTTTTTTTACTAGCAATCCACATATTTATAGTAACCGCAAATTTTCAACTTTGATAGTGTTTCTACTAATAGTCTCATAAGAAGATTATAGTAGTTTCAACATGTCGTAAAACCCAACATATTCAACAAATACTAAGGGAAGCTTATGTAATATAATCATTCTAGCCACAAAAAGCTTTATTGTTCCCATATCCTACTTTGATTCAAAACTACAATTACTAATTGCAGTGGTTCCATCAGCTTTAGAAGAAAAAGATAGGTGCATTTGTTGCACATTCTTGAATGACCTTCTATGACAACGTTTAGCATGATTGATCAAGTGATTAGTACCCTTGGAATAATGTTCTTGCACAACCAACCTGCAATAATTGTAAATTGCCTGAACTTTCTCACCCAATTTAACTTTTTTGAAATGATTCCAAGCATATAAAATTACTCTGCCACCACCACCTCATTTTTTTTAAAGTGACAGGAGTAATATTACTCCTATGGCCAAGACCATAGCCACAAATTACTGCTGTTGAATCTGGTTATAATTCAACAACTGTATCACGATTATTTTCTACTTTTGTTCTGACCCTCACATACACTTTCATCACTCTTTTCAGAGACATCCAGATCGATTCTTTGTTTATTTTCCATCATGAATTTGTCACCTTACAAAAATTATGTCAAAATTAATTATTTCCATAGTAAACAACAAATCCAACAACTTCTTCCAATTTATATGTTATTTTTAACTGTAAAAACTATACAACCATTTTTATTCTATTAACAACAACCATAAAAAAAATAGAGAATAAACATTAAAATCATAAAGCATAGATGTTAAAATTGCAAAGAGAGCATAACAACCAGCAGCTCATAAATTGCAAACAGAGTATAAATGATAAAATCAAAGCATAACAGAGCATAAATTGCAAAGACAAAAGCTGAAACTCACAAGTATTCATAACAATAGCTTATGAAGATGATGATGAACACAGAACACAGTCGCGATTAGGGCAGCTTTCAACCTGTTTTGCTGCTCGCGCCAAAGAAGGGTGGTGATGCTGACGAGACGAACACAGTAATCACAAGGTGGTGGCTACCAAGGTAATGACGATGTTGATTAATGTGATTTGTAAGAGAATTAGAGGAGAACTAATGACAAGAGAGAGAGATTAAAAGAGGAAATGGCAAATTAAAATTTGGAAAAAGGAGTGTTTCACAAGGTAGGGATTTTTTTTAATTTTTCTATTTATATTAAATATTTTCTAAAAAATTAATATTAAAATAAAAAAATATCTAGATCCGGGTTTTCGAATTTGTAGCTTTACCTGAACCTAGAAGTATATGGGTTCTCAAAATTTCATTCAGATTCCGGATGAAAATTGATCCGGTGTGGGTTGAACCCAGCCCAAATTTTCTGGGTTCAACTCGGGTCTAGGTTTGATTGCCATACCTATCCATGTATGCCCCTAGTCTTAGGTGGTAGTTCATTTCCACTATCATTCACCCATAATAATTCTCTGTAGATAGTCAAACTCCTAAGTTATGTAGCATGACTTATAACACTCTGTCAAAGCAGTAAATCAAGCCTCAGGGTTGGCAACACTGTTGCATTAAACAATGTCACTTCCAATGAGTCAAGTATAGCTAGCTGAATCTACAAGACTACCTCAAAATCTAAAAAAACCATTAGCTTGTTCTCTGGGTTGGTCACAAAATCTATACGCAACAGACTTCGAACAAGAAACAATAGAACTCAAATTCACATTGGCAAACAATTAAAAAGAATAGTAACATAATTTAGCCTATTGAAAAAAAGAATTGGAAGCAATATGCATTCATAGTATTTATGTTCATATGGAACAACATTTTGTTTTTCAATTTTCAACACCATTGTTATATTTTTCGTTACATTAGACTCAATTACAATGAAATCCACAAAATAATTCATATAAGTTTCCATTACTAAGCATGTTAACTTCTAAGGCTTTCACAATCAAGTAAGAAATCATTAGGATCTCACATAGAGCTAACATATAATGACATGCACGAAATTTGTATACCTATAATAGTTCAAAATTCAAAAGAAATCTTTGATGAACTTACCTCATAGCAGTAAACCAAAAACTGAGCTTGATTTCATCAGTTTGATGTCTTCAATTGTTCCAAGGAGTTGTTTCAACCATATTCGTCTCTTGTAGCATCAAAAGCTTTAGGAAATTTGGTTATTTTGCTGTTGAAAATTGTGTTTTGTGAAAGGGAAGAGAGGGAGTATGAAGGAAAATGTTCCACCTTTGTTAAAAATGCCAAGACCACTATTTTATTTGTTTGTTTTACAATTGAATGATGTGTTTCAGCTTTAATGTCAAATTCTTAAAACGCCATTATGGAGCCAGCAAATTTTTAACTATATTAACATTTTGGCGGTCAAGTGATAACTGCTTAAATATTAGGTGGCAAAAAGTAGCTTTTAAGAAACCTTGGAACTAAATTGATATGTCAGAAAACTTTTGGTGGACAAATAAGAATACCCTAAAAAATTAAATAATAAATTAAATTATAAATATAATATTTATAATTTAAATAATAGTAGTAGTAGTAGTAATAATAATACCAATAATAATAGTAATTATTATCTTTCTATAATAATTACAATTATTATTATTATTGTTAATATTATTATATATACTATTATAATTATAGTTATAACTATTATAATGATAGTAACAATAATATTATTATAATAATTGTCATTTTTTTATCTTGTTATTAATAATAATTATTATATTGGGTTTAATTTGGTATTACCTTCTCGTAAATTGATTATTTTTAAATTACCTCCTTATTTTTGAAAACTTCAATTTACTTCATTTAAAAAAAAGACTAAAAAAAAGTTCATTAACCCACCACTAGGGGTGGGCAAACTAATCCGATCTGATATAATCTAATCCGATCTGATATGACCATATTCGGATCGAATCAAATCCGATCAAAAAATTAGATTAAGTTCATATGGATCAGATTTGGGCTGAAGCTTACACACACATTATATATATAGGATTTTAATCTATTCAAGTATTCATGGAAAAAAAAATCAATTCATATTTTTCATTTAATCTTACAAGGATTTAACCAATCAAGCTCTAAATTTTCAATACATAAATTTTCTGATTTTATTATTAACAATACCATCAAAAGTTTGGGTTAAAGACTTAGAGCCTTAAAGGTTGGAGGAACTTAGAAACGTCGATTCGGTCAATGATAATTGTAGGTCAATAGTTGAGTAAGTGTCGCGTCTCAACGTCTGTATCATTTTGGTGAGTATTGCCACTGCTTGTGTGAAGTGCTACCACTAGTAGCTACTACGTGTGTGCAATACTGCTACCACTATGTTGTGTGTGTGAATAATGAATTGCTACTGCCACTATATTGTGTTGTGTGTTTGTGTTGTACTGCAACTATTGCCAATTTTTGTAAATTATAAGTTTGTGTTGTTGAATGTTAATTGAATAGAATTATGTTTTTTTAAGAAGAGGCCAACTGCTCGAATTTTGTTATCGGATCGAGTCACGATATGATCAGATTGGTTAAATTACTTTATTATATTATACTGTATTGCATTATTTTAATGCATGTGTATTGTATATTATATTGCATTAATACTGTACTATAATAATATTGTACAATATCTAGTGCAACATTGTACTATATTAATTTTAATTATATTCTGATTGGTGTTATATTGTACTGTATTAATTTTTTATTAGTTAAATTATATATATACAAAATAACATTTCTTAGTACTTTTTTAATTCTAAATATAGAACTCTTAAATTTAAGAAATTTTAATTTTTTTAGTTTAAATGTTAAAATGTAACAATATTTTATATCATTATTTATATTATTAATAATTTTAAATTAATATCATTCAAATTCATTCATATTTAAATATATATTATTATTTAAATAATAATCAATTTTTATATATTAATTACTATAATATAATTAAATAATGTAATATTATGTTATATTTTTATTTTTATATATTATTTAAGTACTTATTGTTAGTTGCATTGACTTATTAAATATTAATAAATTTTATATATTAATTATTATAATATAATCAAATAATACATTATTTAGTTATATTTTTAATATAATAAAAATTAAAATATAAAATTATTATAATAAATAATAAATTTATAATTTATAATTTATATTAAGAAAAAATATTATATTATATTATATTAAAAAATTATAATAATAATAGTGACAACATAGTAGCAACAACGATCGATAGCAGTAATAATAATGATTGCCAATAGCAATGACGATGACAATCTATTTTTTGTTTAAATTTTTAAATTGAGGATTGTTATTACCTAACAATCAATACTAGGCCTAATGATCCAGTTGAGCCCATAAGGTACACATGTAATGGTAGACCCAAGTTACTATAGTGGGATTACTACTATGAATTATGGTTTGGAAGGTATAAAAATACTAAAGTGAAGCTCAATTCACATTGGATCTTTAGCGAAGTCCACTTGAGGAATCTTAACCTATAAGGAAATCCCTTATAAAACGAGTTAGTGGAGAGCCAATCATTCTAAAATAGTAGTAGTAAATCCTAAATCTAAAATCATAAATAATAAATTTAGTTTAAAACACTAAATCCTAAATCATGCATTAATATTTAATGTAAAACATTTTTTGATATTTAATGCAAAAATATGCATTAAAATTAATGATAATCATGCATTGATATTTAATGGAAAAGCATGTGTTAAAATTTAATGATAAGCATGGATTGATATTTAATGCAAAAGCATGCATTAGAATGAATATTGAGCATGCATTGATATTTAATTTAAAGCATTCATTAAAATTAATATCAAGCATGCATTGATGTTTAATGCAAAGAAGGCATTAGGATTAATGAAAGTGAAGAAATGAAGTCTATAAATATCGAGCCTCACTATTCATTCAAGCATCCACCATTTTTAGTTAAGAAATCTGGAAAAAAAAGTTTAAAAGAAAGTTAAGAGCATTTTCCAAGATCCAAAACCAATTTCCGAACGCACTTCTATATTCGTCTTCTACAAATGTTCCTTTTTCTCACAATTGTCCTCATTAAATTGCTAGGCTAGAACAATCTTAGAAAATTAATATTAAGTTAATGGTTCTCCATTATTTACTGGTGTATTCCACTCCCGCATCACTGTTCACAGCAGGCGCTATTATTGTTTAAGTTCAAATCCGCTACTCAAAAAACAATAGATGTAGTTAAAGTTGCAAGAAGAGCTTATTTAGACCGTATTATCACTCGAATATGCTTTTGGGCCTTACTTTCCAAAACTCATAACAGAATTAGGTGAATGGTAGACACTAAGCTTGAATTTCCAATCAAGTCAAAATTTATTTCAATCAAGAAAGAGTCTTTCCTTATGACACATGGCCTGGTGAAATTTCAGCCCCAAACATTTGGCGACTCCACTGGTCTGGTTAGGATTTTGATGATGGGTTCTAGTAACAAAGAGAGTCATAACTTTCATAGTCAAAGTATTGGTGAACATGAACATTTTAAAGAACTTATGGATCAAATGAAGAATTATATCTGAAAAATAGTAGCAAAAATGTTTGCTCAGCAACAAATAGCCATGCAACAAAGGCAGCCACAAGTTAGTCTATAAGATTAACCTCGAGTCATCTAACAAAATGAAGTTTGTGATCAACTGCAACAAGACCAATCAAGAGAATTTAACCTTATTCTTCATCACAAACAAGTGCATATCCCTTCAAGAAAGTCGTTCACTTAACCAGTTGTGAATGCCTCTTTAGAATTCAACAAAAGTCTTTAATTTTAAACTTAAGTGGGATCTGTCAATCGTAGACAAAATATGGATGTATCGTCACGTTAGTAAAGGTAATGACTTTTCCGTACCGCCAAAATCAAAATATGCAAGATATTAAATATTCTCTGCTACTACACCCAGAATATGAATGCATGATGTGTGATTTCTATTGTTATAGACGTCAATATGCAAGTGTACATAACAAATAATATACTGATGAGTCTTCTAATCGTCTCCACATGGATTAATTTTATCAAATTTGCTACCGCAATCTTAACAGTACAGTTTTGTTCTAATTTAAAATAGGATAATTTATCAAACTAATGAACTAATTAAACTAAAAATGCAATAAAGAAAATTCTCACATCAAACACAAGGATGTAACCAATGAGAAATGAGTAGTAGAGTGAATAAACTCACTTAATGGCATTGAATAACTTTTTTTTAATTACAATATTGTTGCTACAACATCCACTACAGCAATGGGCGGAATCCCTCATTTATCATCAATTGTCGCTTGTTGGATATCTTACACTAAATGCAACCTAAGAGTGACAAATTGTTATGTTATCATTAGATATAACATTAAACGTTTGTAGGTTCCATTTATTCTACAAGGTGAATCCCTATATCTAGTTCTTCACTAATTTTACATCAAGTGTTACCTTATTCAAATAGAAATTAAATCAACTTGGTAAACCCAATCTAAAACCAAGTATTGCCTTAATTTGATCCACTAATTCAAACTTTTTTTAGGTTCTTTCTTAGGTAGTATCCACTAAATGGGTGCTTAGCCTAAATAAGGAATTTAAATAAATACAATTAAGACAAAATGCTATAACAAATATAGAGCACCACACATATGTCAATCAAACATTCATTAAGATTGTTTATCACTCAACTACAATTAAATTCAATTCATGACTTGCGATAGAACAGTAAGTAAAATCGTTTCAGCCATCAAATACATCCTAATAAATAAATAGAAACAAGAAAATAAGAAAAAGAACTGAGTTCTCCTTGGCCTTTATGATTTCTCCTTGAATCTTCTATTACAGCCCTCAAGCTCTTTCTTAATTTCTGTTTCTTGTTGTTTTATTTTTAGTATTCGCCTTAGGTGACAGCTCTCTCTCTTTCTTTCATGCGTGCTCCTTTTAAAACATAGAATTAAGGCAACTGAAAGCGTGTGGTGCATATCCTCCATTTTTAAAAACTTCATATCGCAATCTTTTAGTTGTTGCGTGCAAAATCCAGTTTGTCATTGCTCCAGGATTGCTACAGCAACAACTACAACATCTTCACTGATCTAAACTTGTTTCAACTCCCCTATTGCCAAGTTCTTTCATTATCTCTGCAAGTTTATTGCAGCAACAATCCTTCCCTAAAATTTGAGCTTCTCAGTCATCTATAATTATGCACATAATCTAAGCACAAAATAATCTAAAACAAACTCAATTTATTAAAAAAAACTAAAATGAATGCTCATGCAAAATGTAACTAAAATGTAATAAAAATACACCATTTACTCTCTAAGTACTATTGATTTAAGTCTAAAGTGTCATGATAACTCTTTTTATATAGAATTATCAATGCACCTATGTAGGCCTTATTCTAAAGGCTACCACTGTCCTCAATTTACCTTCTTTGAGAGGTAAAAAGGCAACTATAGAGAATACGTTAGTCATCATATTGACGGCTTTGGCTAATATACCATTGACTCAGAGCTTCTATTGAGGGAATTTTCCAAATGTCTTACTGATCGTGCTTATACTTGGTATGCCAATTTAGAAATTGGTTCCCAATTTAGAAATTGGTTCAATCCACTTTAAGAATAAAATGGCTTCTAAATTTTGTTAAAAGTATTTTCAAACTAAAGACTGAACAACTATGGAGGATTTGAATACAACTTTCCAAGGACTTAAGGAAGGTTTAATGGACTATGTTAAACATTTCAAAATTTTGGTTTTAGATTACTGTAAGTCTAAATCTGAGAAACAATTATTCTATATTTGCATTTGCAACATGATAAACAACCAAAGAGTTTTTCTAGAGAATTATGACATCTCATCCTTCAGTTCGTTAGTAGAAAAACCTAGCAGAATTGCTTTATTTATGAAAGCAACATCTACTTTTATAAGAAGTTAGGGTGCTCCTCAATTTTTCGTAGCAAAAAGACATTCCCTGCCATATATGAAAAACAAGGCCATCAAAAAATCAATCGGGCTTATCTCGAATATACCAATGCATTCATTTTTTTCTGATAAGGATATTGTGGTAATAAATTCTTATCAATGACATCCATTATTTCTAGAAGTTGTGATCAATGAAGTATCAATTAGAAGAGCTTTAGTGGATATAGGTTCTTCCATCAATATTTTCCTTGAGGCAGTGTTAAAAGTAGCAAAAATACCATCAAGAGCATTTACGGCTCAAAGTTTACAATATCTGGATTTGGTAATTTGTCTAAATTTATATACGAAAACATTCGACTGGATTTAAAGGTTGGTCCTATTCGAGCTCTAACTATATTTCATGTCAGGAATGCTAAAACTTCATACCATATTCTGCTTAGATGGCCTTGGCTAAATAAACACTAGATAATACCCTTAGCATACCATCAGTGTGTGTAAAAGAGAATTGGGATGAAACTAATTAGCATTGCTGGCAATCCTACTCTATTCCATTATAAAGAAACTCATACAACAAAGGCTTGATTCTATAAACTATTTATTAAAGGGGAAAGAACTCTCATTACCAAGCTGTATGGGATAAAACTTTTAAAAGACATTGACAAAGACCAAAAACTTGACCAACAAGAGTTTATCAAAACAAAACGCAAATTGAATTTCTCAAAAGATGCTCATTCTGGTAGCCAAGGCAAATACCTAAGATTGTTCCAGTTTGTGAGTAACAAGTTCTACCTAATAAGAAAGTGTTGTGCCATTTATGACGGTGCACAGGAGCCTTTCCTTTTCCAAGGAAATGTCCCAACATTAGTAGCTTATTACTTTTGTAAGCAAATACTGACGATGAAGTAAGAGAAGAGTTATGATCAAAAGTAGTCGAAGAGAAAATATCACTTGTACCCAAACGCATGCAAGAAAGTTCCAATAACTACCAATGAAAAGTTGGAAAAAGTAAATATCATTGACGTGAAAAATGTATAAAAATGTGTCTCAATTAGCTCCAACTTGATCAAAAATGAGAAGAAGGGGTTGGTCGAGGTATTAAAAGAATATTGCAATGTGTTTGCATGTTGTTACCAAGACATGCTAGGGTTGGACATATCTACAGTCTGGCATATGCTCAATCTACTCAAATTGTTAACCAATAAACAAATTAGAATAAATTTTCATCCTAATATAGAGAAGAATATTGATTCATTAAGCTAATCATGCATCCTTCATGGTTGGCAAACATTGTACCAATGGAAAAGAAAAATAGACATATCAGAATTTGTGTCGATTTCTGAGACTTAAATAAAACTTGCCAAAAAGATGAATTTCCTCTACCGAACATGGACATACTAATAGACTCAATATCCGATCGTGGGCTACTTTCATTTATAGATAGAATTAGTGGATACAATCAAATCAATGTAGGATTAAAATATGCAAAGAAGACTACTTTTTATACATTTATAGGTGATTTTTACTACACTGTTATGTTCTTTACTTTTAAAAATACAGGAGCCGCATACCAAAGAGCCATAACAGCAATATTTTATGAAATGATGGGCGTGAGGTAAAAGACTATGTTGATGATCTTAGGGTCAAATCTCTTATCAAGAACATAAACTGATGAACTCTACAAAATGTATTTAATCAATGCATTAAGTATAATCTAAAAATGAATCCCAAAAAGTGTGCATCTAGTGTGCTAGTTGGCAAATTTCTTGGATTTCTAGTAATAAGCATGGGATTAATGTTGACCATCCTAAAGTCAAGAATATCATTTCTATGCCACCACTAAAAATTCAAAAGGATTTTAAAAGTTTGATTGAAAAGCTTTTCTATATTCATCGATTCACGCTCAGTTTGGCAGTTATGATTTCCATTTACATATCTCTTCTAAAAAAGAAAACTCAATTTTGCTTAAAGTAATGAGCACGAAGAGACTTTCTAAAAGATCCAGAAGACTATCATGAATATACTAACTATGAAGGCACCAACAAAAAAAAGGCCCACTTTAAATCTATCTGGCAATAACTAATACTACTATAGGAGCATTTATTAGTACGTGGGGATGAAAAGAAACAAGAACACCCAATTTATTATACGACTAGAAAACTCTCTGATGCATAAAAGAAGTAGCCCAATACTTGAACATGTCTACTTTTGTTTACGCTTCCCAAAGGATGAGGCACTATCATTTTTCCTCACCAATTACATCTTATAATAAACATAGACCTAATGCTCTATTCATTACTCAAGCCTATGCTTATTGGAAAGCTAGCTCGGTGGCTTTTACTCCTTGTAGAATTTGATATTGTGTGTGTAACTTCAAATGCATCAAAGGGCAAGTAATTATTGATAGGACTGTTGCATTCCCTATAAGTCAAGATATACCTTTGCTATAAGAACTTCTTGGGGATTTTTTAGAAAAAAAAAACTACTTTGTTTAAGAAAATAAAGATTAGTGGCAGTTTATTTTGATGGATTTTCAACTAAAATAACATGAGGTGTAAGGTTGGTCATTATTCACCTTATTGAAAGAATTTCCTCATTATCTTTCAAGATGAATTTTACTTGCGCCAATAATGAGGCACAATATGAAACAACAATCACTGATCTTTTCACAACAAAAAATTAAAAGTTAAGAATGTCAAACTCTTAAGAGATTCAAATATGGTAATCCAATAGATCAATGGTGATTTTGCTATAATGGAACCAACATTAGCTCCATATCAAACACACATTACAAAACTCTTGTCAATTCATGAGACTTTCATAGTAGAGCATGTTGGGAGATAAAAGAATCAGTACGTTGCTTTGACCACAGGTAGGTGCACTATAATTACCAAAGCACTTCTTAATCCTAAAGAAAGCCTTCATTTCAAGCAAGCAAAGGATTCCTCTTTGTTGTTTACAAGTACAAGTGAGAAGGTATCCTTATGAAATGCGTCCATGAGCAAGAAGGGGAGAAACTACTTCATGAAATATATGAAGTTTCGTGTACAAAAAAACTGAAGTCTGGGCTACTACTAGTCTAACATGAAGAGACAAGCACATGCTATACAACCATCTTGCATCAAGTACCAATATTTGAATCCTACAAAACATTTCCTCATGACCATTATATATAAAGATTACAAAAAGCCTTATAGTGATTATTTGTAATAAGAGAGATACTACCACAGAACCGGAAAAAGGCATAAGATCAAATAAATAGCCAAAAGATATTTTATGAAATGCATTATTCTAAAGGGTTCGATGGAAATGCATTAGTACTTGGGTTATTATGAATCACAAAAGGCTTTACAAGAAGTACATAACAGAGAATGTGAAGAACGGCAAAGCCAAAGAAAGTTATGCCACCAACTGTTCAGTGTAAGTTATTGGCCTATAATAGAAAATGATGCTAAGAGTTCATCAAGAAATTTCATACTTGCCAAATCCATTGGACTTTCCAACACACCCATCCCACCTCCTTACAAGATATGACATCATCGTAGCCATTCCATACTTGGGGGTGGATCCAGTAAGGCTTATTTATCCACCTTTACTTTACTAAATGTGGCAACATTTGATCATCACAACTACAACATACTTTACTAAATGGGTCTAATCAATTCCCAAAAATAAAGCAACTAGAGTAATTATATTGAATTTCTTGCACAAACACATAACAATTAATGGCACAATGTTCATCAACAAATAAACGGATGTTACCCTTACTCGCTATATCATCAAGCACCTAAGATTAATATTGTCTAATCCACAAAGTAATGGCCAAACTGAGGCCACCAACAAGGTCTTTAAAAATCTTAAGCATGATTATGCATCAATACAAGGCTTACTGGAGTATACATCTCAAATATGCACTTTGGCTTACAAAACTTCACTAAAAGAATCAAATGGTTTCTCAATATATCCCCTTATATATGGCATTGAAACAGTAACATTAATTGAACTTTCTCTCTCTATAGCTCGAGTTATAGTGGCAAATATCGAAGTAGAAGTATTTTCAAAGACCTACTCTACTTAAATTGAAGCTTTTGAAGAAAGAATGAGACAGGCATAGGAACACAAACGAATCTACTATCGATGAAGCCTATGCTAAAGTCATCAAACAAAGAGACATCAAAGTGGGCGACTGCATGCTTAAGGTAGCGGATTATGTGAGAAGATGCCAATTAGCTCTAATCATGTTCTCACTACCATGGGAAGTACCATTTATAGTCCAAGAAGACCATGACAATAATCAATATCAGCTTTTCATTTATAAGGATTAAATCCTCTATGACCCTATCGATGGAAAATGGCTCAAGTAATGCTACTGCTAAAAAAGTAAATAATGATAATTATTTATAAAATAAGGGCAAATTAGAACATTTAGGCAATAATAAAAGTATATTATTAAACGTTTCTCATTAGAAAGCAATGCACTCCTTATTTCTAAAAACCTCAGTCATTTGCCTATACCCATGAATTTGCGGAAATCCTAACAAAGATTTACCTTGAAAAGATGCATTTGTGATATATTTTTGTAAAGTTGTACATGTGCCTTAACATATGGACACCCTCATGAAAGATGCCAATGCATATGTACAATTCATATCGATGATGCCTCTCAATAAACTTTTTCATAATAAACCTTGTACAATGTATAAACAAGATGCCTTAATGGAGGTCTTCCCATTAGAAACGCCAACTACGACTAGCATGTATGGGCCTAAGATACAAGTATGATTGGGAATGAACATTTTGTAGGAATTACTATAGTATATTCCCTAAAACTTGTATTTCCTTAAAAATGATATTTTCTATGAGGTACCCATATCTTTGAGGCATACAAAAGCTTGCACTACATGCGAATGTCCTTATGAATGGATTTTCTCACAAGATGCATGCTCGAAGGGCAATTGCATAAACTGTTACAGGTTAGAAAGCCTAAAAAGGGATACTCACACATTGGGCTTATATGAATGCAAGCAAGTCTTATGAAAAGTCCCAACAACTAAGGTTGTTGATCTAAACTATTTGCCTTGTGCTAATTCAAATAAGATTAACCCATCGGATATAAATCAACAAGAAAATCCTTGAGTTATAAGAGATGAAAATTTATAAAGTAGGGAATTAGAAGAACCATGTATACATTAAAGTTTTTCATTCTATTTCTTTAATAAGGTGTGACTTATATTACTCTGGAAATCATGACAAGCGAAGGATCCATTTTAACAAAAGGAGATTTCATTAAGCAAAGTCACTAGGTCTAAAATTTTCCTTTATAAAGAAAATTTTAAGAGCACTCTAATCTTCAAGCTTATGCAAAAATTAGACAAATGGACTATTAAATATGATATTTTAGGCCATATCTCCAAAACAAGTATCGTAAATTAAAATTCTTTTAGTTATTATCATTTGTACTTTAAAAAATATTAATTAAAATCACCATCGTAATCAATAATTCTTTAATACTAAAATATTTAATATCAATAATTATTTTTATATCACTAAGCATTTTACACTAGTTAATATATACTTAGAATAAAACACTCATTTTATTTATTAATTTGTATAAGTACATTATACATATAAAAAAAAGGAAATGGTTCAACGTCACAAACAAAAAATTAAGTCCATCATTTTACACTTCTTGTTATTATCTTTATCATTTTTTTCTCTGTTATGATCCTTTTTTATTGTCATTATCATCTTTCTTATCACAATCACAATCCTTCTTCCCCTTATCGTCATTTGATCTATGTTGAGATGTGGTTGCGTCGAACTCAGGTCAATATACTAGCAACAAATCAATTAACCCATTGGCTGTGTAGACATAAACAAAGATTCTTCATGCCAAAAAAGGAAGAAAATCTTGCAACACAACAATATCGAGAAAGAATAACAATAGACCATAGAAATTATTTACATTTAGCAAACCAATGGGTTTCTAATACTTATTTTGTTAGATGCCCATGAGGGAATAGTAAATATTTCTACTAGGGTCTTAAATTTACTTGGTAAAGCAATGAAATCTTCCACACGATTATTTAATTCAAGAAGTCTTTTATATGTATTAGACACAATCTCATTTCTACTTGTTAGTGTAACTTCTGCAATAACACTACAAAGCCAAAGTCATTGTTTCCAAACATTTAACATATTTATCGTTTGCCTAACACTCTTCCAAGATCTCTCATAGCGTTAATAAAATCTGTAATATTTTCTAAACCACTTCCACAAAATAAACAAATGTTTCGAGTTGTCAAGCTAGAAATTCTACCATTATGATTTTTAAAATGTCTGAGCTAAACTCTTTGAAAGGTCTGCACTGACAAATCATGCAACACACTTCTTATATACAAAACTATTGACTATATATTCTTCTTCTAAATGTTTCAAGAAAAAGCGAAATTGGATACTTAATTATCGATACATTTAAGAGACAAAACTTGTATTAATGTTTCAAGAAAAAGCGAAATTGGATACTTAATTATCGATACATTTAATAGACAAAACTTGTATAAAAAAAAACAGATTTCCTTGTCGGGTAATCTTTGAAAACTTATATAGAAAGCTTTTTATGTGTTCAATGGATTGGATAAGATTTTGATGCTATCTCAAGATTAAGGGAGGTGCAAGAGATTTTTTGCCACAAGTATGGTTGATACTATATCTTATTTTAGCTTTAAAGTACCATTTTTTTGTGGGATTATATTTTTTAGGTAGGTAATTTGATTATCTGATATGTCTGCCTACGATCACAAATCTCATGTAATCAAAAGGGGCTAATGTTACTACCTAAAAATTAATACTAGGCTTAGTGACCCAATCTAGCCTATAAGGTAAGTATTTGAAAGATATGAATACACTAAAGTGAAACTTAGTTCACATAGAATCGTTGGGTAAGCCTACTTAGGGAACCTTGTGAAACGAGCCAGTAAAAAACTAATTATTCTAAAATAATAATAATAACAGTAGTAGTGGTGGTAGTAATAATAATAATAATAATAAATTTAGCTTAAAATATTAAATCACAAATCATGCATTAATATTTAATCTAAAGCATGCATTGATATTTAACGCAAAACTATGTACTTTAATTAATGATAACTATGTATTGATATTTAATGCAAAAGCATGCATTAAGATTAATGTTAAGCATGCATTCAAATGAATCAAAGTGAAGAAATGAAGTCTATAAATAGCAAACTTCACCTTTCATTCAAGTATCCATCATTTTTAGTTAAGAAATCCAAGAGAAAGTTTAAAAGAAAGTTAAGAGCATTTTCCAATTTCCAAAACTAATTTCCAAACACACTTTCATATTCATTTTCCATAATGTTCTTTTTTCTCACATTTGTCCTAATTACAACCACTAGACTGCAACAATCTTAGAAAATTAATATTGAGCTAATGGTTCTCCATTGTTCACTGATGTACTCTATTCCCACATCACTATTCACAGCAAGTGTTCTTATTGTTTAAGTTTAAATCTTCTAATCAATAAAACAACAACCATAGTCAAAGTTGTAATAGGAGTTTATTTAGACGATGTCATTGCTTGAATACACTCTTGGACCTTGCTATCCAAAACATATAATAGAATCAAATGAATTGCAAACCACCAAGCTTAAATTTCCAATCAAGCCTAATTTTATTTCAATCAAGAAATAGCCTCTCCTTATGAGACACGGCTTGGTGAAATTCCCACCACATACAAGAATAAAGCGAGAAATGAGTTTTGATTCCCACGTAATCATTCCCAAATTTATGTGGGCCCTAGCTAATTCATTCTTTTACCCCCACCTAATGTTGTAAGTAAATGTTATAATGATTCTTATTCCAATAATCTCATTCCATTCTTAATTAGTTAACACATCACAAATTTATTGGTGAATAAGGGCCAAATTCTAAATGAGATGGAGAATAGAAGAAACCCCCTAACCCATACTTTTATGCCATTACCATCCTTACCCACATATAAAATGAATACATGAAGTAAATATTTTACTCAATTTTGTTATATTGTCATTGACAGAATTGATTAATAAATTTTATATTAAAAATTGGGTGTGTACATACTTGGTGTGTTTAAAATGGGTGCCAGTCATTTAACATTAAGGGTAGGAGTGGGCATTTCAATTTTCAATTTGGTTTTTTCAGTTTTCGATTCAATTTGCAACACGTTCGGATTTAAGAATTCAACCCAAACAGGTTGGATAATTATTTCAATTTGGTTCTATTTGATTTCAAATTCGATTAGTTTGGTTCAAGTTCATAATTTGGTTTGGTTCGGTTACGGGTTGTTAATTTTGGGTTGTAATATGATTTGGGTTACAAAACATTTTAGGTTAAAGTAGCAAGAAGCTTAGGATAAAGTAGCAAGTCAGCATTTGTGTTCTTCATATTCAAAAATGTTGGTTTAACGTTGCAGATTTGGGTTGTTCAAATGGACTTGGATACATTTTTTACATTCTAAACTCCAAAATATCATACAACTCAATAGCCAATTCCATCAGAGCACAAACTCTAGAGACCTACAGTTTTCAATTTTCATAATTATATTATGGGTATGCATGTTTTTGCCTGTACTCATAGCCAATCAACAAGAGCTATGCAATTTCACAAAATACGCGAACAATTACAAGCAAAAAAGAAGCTGATGGCGATTATGAAGAGCTGATAGGAAAAGTGAGGGCAAGCTGTAGTGGTGACTGGTGACGGGAAGCTGACTGTAAGCGTCAGTCACGAGTGGTGTGAGAGAGAAGGATGAGGCCATGCAGTTGTGCTATCGTAGAGACTTTGGCCCGTGAGGCTGAGGATATAAGGCGTCGCGGCTTGTCGTAGTGGGCTGACGTGAAGTGGCATACAGGAACAGGAAAACCCAGAGGGTTGGATGATTGGGTTAGGTTGTGGACTATATTTGTGGGTGGGGCTGTGGCTCAGTTTTAGTTAGGGTTCGTTTTGTTTTGCTCGATTGTCATTGGATGCATGTTTTTCGTCAAAATCAAGCGGTTTTAAATTTTAAATTCGAACTTGATCGATTTCGAAGATGTAAACCGTTTGGGTTTCAAGGCTAATGCAAACCGAACTAAAAATTGAATAAAAATTTGAGTTCGGTTCGGTTTGGTTTAGCCCGAACTGAACGCCCACCCATTCAAGGAGGTAACAAGTTACTATGAAAGTATAATGGGAAAATTAGTAATACCTCATTTCTTTAGGGGGCAAATGTAAAAACGGCAATCTTCATTTGGCTTTCAATTCTCTGCCGCTGCAACTTCCTTGGTCCCTTCACAAAAACAATTCAACTCACGAAAGCCGGCCTCTGCCACCTGCCTGATTTAAAGTGAGTTTTATTTTTTAAAAATTTCGCAGTTCGCACTTTGTTTTTTTATTTTTATTTTTATTTTTATTTGTAATCACTCTTATTTGATCTTCATTATGTTGAAATTGGTTTAACTGTGATTTGTTTTGAATCTTTTAACTGACCTGCAATGTGTTTGTTTTATTGCCTGAATGAATTTTTTATTTTGTTTTAACTCTATATTTGTACCAGGTTTTTGAGTCAGTGTGGTTAGTGTATTGAGTTATTATATCTATTGAATTGGGTTTTGAGACTAGAAAAATGCCCGCTGAGTCTACATTGAGGCATAAGCTCAATAAAAGACTCAAAATTTCGAATGGAAAGTCCAAGAATGAGAATGGTGGAAATAAGAAGTTGTTAAATTCAAGAGTAAACGATGGAAAACTCGAAATTTCAATTGGGAAGTCGAATAAGAATTCAAAGGGAGAGAATATAAAGGTTCGTCATCGTGCCATGGATGGAAAGAGGAAGTTGAAGTCTAATGGGAAAGATAATATAGTTTTCAGAGGTCAAGGCAGTGATGAAGAGGTTTATGAGACAAGAAGACATGAAACCATGAATTCTGATAGGAAAAGGAAGAGAATCTATGCTGGTGGTGGTGATGATATTGGCAGGGTATATGACAACCATGCAGGGGCACATGGCAAGAAGACTTTATCTAAGAAGGGTTTTGAGGTGGTGGAAAATCTCGTACAATTTAGCTTTGCTGAGCAAGAAAGTGGTAGAAAATCTCGTACAATTTGGGATAAGGGATTGGCTATGAAGGTAAGCAAAAGCAAACCTGATTCAAATAAGAAAGTGAATGCAAGTCAGATAAAGCTCCAAGGTATGTCTGGATCTTCCTTGAAAAAAAAAGTTAGCAACAAGAAGAGTTTTGATGGAGATTCACAGGCCCAAGATGATCAGCCCAAGAAGAAGAAGAAGCGGGTGATCCGGATAGACCCATATGATACCTCAAATAAGCGACTAGATGATGGTTTAATTCCCGATGGTTAGTATGCCTGCATCTGATTCTGTCCCTCTATTGTATATATATTCCCATTTTCACTGTGAAACGATTTCTGTGTTTTAACAGTGTTATAATTTTTTTATTATCTCAATTTTGGCTTGAATTTCAGAGGATGGACTTTGCTAACTACTGCAAACTTTTAAAAATCTTTGAAAATTAGTGTCAGTTTGTTAAGTTAAACACATTTAGTATTCTGATTATTCTGATTCGAGGATTTAAGTTTAAAAGTTATAATATGTTTTATTTCCTACCTTTTCATGAAACTGAATGGACACTGGAGCATTATGGATTAGGCAACAAATCTTTGATCCTTTTGTTGATTTTCATTTGAAAAGCGAGTTGTTTATTGCGACCTGGCCTGTACAAGTTGAATTTCTGGGGATTTTTTTTTGGGGGGGGGGGGTTAAACTCAAGTCCCTAGGAATGATGGTTTTGAGTCCCTATTTTGTCTTTGTAAGGGACAAATGCTTTAGCTAAGATATTGCATCACAGCACCTAATGCTCTAGCGATAAGCTTGGATTGAGTCTGAGTTTAAATGTTTGAAAATGGAAAATGTGAGGTTCGGAATCTTATAGTTCTCGGACTGCATGTTGCATGTGAATGAGTTGGGACATAGAGGATTTGTCTTTGTGCTCAGCTATGCAAGCAATGCCTGCATTGTTCTCCTCTGATTTATTTCTAAATTATCTGATTATTTTCTGAAGTTTCCCTTTTTTCGGAGTGGGGGAGTGGTGGGGAGGTGGTTATTTATGGGCATTAGAACACGGACCCAGTTATAGTAGCATGTTTCAGGCTTGAACTTCTCTACTTTGGATTGTGTTGATATATTTTGGAAACCAACTGCAGCCATTGCTCTACTGTGATTTGTTTTTTATCACATGGAGAATGTTCTTGATTGTTTGATAACAATTACATTATATTTCTCAGAAATCTTTTATTATGTATTTGGTTTTCTATTTGCAACAATATTCTTTGCTTATGTTTGTTTACAGTAAACTTTTCTTTCTTTTTCTACTTCTATTGCTTGCTTTCCAGAAAATGCTAAAGAGAAGAAAAAGGATATGGAGAAGAATGTTGAAATGTCAAAGAATGCACAATTCCGTGCGATACAACCCAGTCCCTCTATCCTTTCATTTGTGGAAGATAATGTAATTTTTATTAGTAATTCTTAGGCTCACTTTGATATCTATTGCATACGTTCCATTTACTATACTATGATTCTGGATATTTTCCCTGACAGTTGTTGGGCCGAAGACGCCCGATAGAGCTGCGGAGGGCTGGCTATAACGTTGAGCTTTCTGCCCCATTAGATAATATCCCCTTCTCAACTAGCTCTGAAAGAGAGCGCATTGAAGAAAATGTAAGTTTGTATGATGAGCACCTTCAGTTTTTATTTGAATGTTTCTCATATTTACGGTGATTCCTTCATTATTATTTGTCATGTCAACATAAAAGCAAGCTTAAAGTTGCTTGTTAGCAGACTAGTGATTGGTTTTTCATTTTATCAACCTCGTTCTAACTAGTTTCTTATAGATGTTAAGGAACAAATTGGAATTCTTTGCTGCTGCAAAGGTTTCATCATCGTTTCCAGCTCCTGATCTTCCAGAGATTGCATTTGCAGGTAGAATATAAATATCCCTGCCTGATTTTAATTTTTATTTCTTTTTTTGAGATTAGGCCCCAAGTTCTGTTAGTTTTGAATCAAAATTTTGCAGTTTGAAACTTTTCTAATTTATTCTGGACCCATGTGGTAGATTTACAGATTCAATGATTAAGAATGACTGTAATAGAAATCACAATTATATGATTGTAACTGATGTAACTAAGATGTATTGAAACAGCATAGTCCAGTGCAAGGATTTTTATACTTTGTTTGATGTTTGATTCAAGTTTATTGTTTGATGGATGAGCTCCACTCTTCTGAAAATTTTAATTGATCGATAACATGATTCAGATTACGAAGTACTGCATGCTTTAGATGTATATACCCTTTCTGAGAAATAAGGAGTGACAAATGCCTTTTCCCTCATTAGGAAGGTCGAATGTTGGGAAGTCATCTATGCTAAATGCACTAACACGACAATGGGGTGTAGTACGAACGTCAGATAAACCAGGTCTCACTCAGGTGCTTCATTTCTCACAGATAAAGCTTACAGTTTTTCAGAATTTCTACAATAAGAACACTTAACGGCTGAAATTTCTATACCACAACATTCTTCTGCAGACCATTAATTTCTTCAAGCTGGGAACAAAACTCTGCGTAGTTGATTTGCCTGGGTATGGTTTTGCTTATGCAAAAGAGGAGGTTAAGGATGCTTGGGAGGAGCTTGTGAGTATTTCTTACAGAAATTTTTGGTCATGTACCTGCTTTTTTATCTACATTTTTTACACTAATGTAATAATTTTATACTTCTGAGAAAGTTTATTAACAGAATTACTTGTTATCATTTAATGCTTGAACAAGATAGAACTTTTATGGTCATAACTTAAAAATAGGACCTATTTTTTGTTGCTGAACATTGAAGGGCGAGGACCAGGATAATTATTATTTTGGTAACCCCATGGAACTATCTCTATGTATCAAAATGGTTTTGCACAACTTCTTGCGGACCTATCTGTATGCACACACAAATGGGGAAGGATTAGATTGGATCTCATTGTCTTGATGGTAGCTTCGCTTCCCACTTTCATTTCTTCTAGGCAGCATCAAAGGGATTTTGTTAGATAATATATTTTCAGATAGATGTCTATGTCTTTTTACTATTCTTTTAGACGTACTTCAAATACTCAAATACATATTGAATTGATTTCGATGGCAAAAGTTTAGGATTCCTTAGTTTGGACAACTTCTTGTGGACTGATCTCTGGGAGGCTGTATGCACACACAAATAGGGAAGGATTAAATTGGAACTTATTATTATCTTGATGGTACCTGCGCTTCCCACTTTCATTTGTTCTAGGCAGCATCAAAAGGATTCTGTTAGACAATATATTTTCAGATAAATGTCTTTGTCAATGGATGTGGCGGTTGGTATGTGCATGGGCTATTGAGTTAGAGATTTCGATGGCAAATGAGATACACTTGCTCTCTAATTTTGTTTTGCTGCCTGCAATCCTCTAATGAGTTGAATCAAAGATTCCAGTTGATGTTTTTCTCCAAAAACTGTTGAAAAACCTTACAGGTGAAGGAGTATGTTTCCACCAGAGTTAGTCTAAAACGAGTATGTCTTCTCATTGACACAAAATGGGGCATGAAGCCAAGAGATCATGAACTTATTAGTCTGATGGAAAGGTATGGGTTGATATCCTGGAGATTGATACTTTTTGAGCATTTGTAAATGGTGGGGTGTAAACTTTTTACATTCATGATGCTTCTTAAAACTAGATTGAAAAGCGGAATATGAAATTGATACTACTTAGATGGTGGTTGATAGTATAATCATGTGAAGTAGTCTTTTTTCAGCCTTATGCTTAATTCATGCAGCAAGGCTCTGCTACATCAGTGGTAGTGTATAATTCTTGTTGCAAAGAAATAATATAGAAGTATTGCACATGAGCATATTTATAATGTTCATTATCAACTTTGCAGATCTCAAACTAAATACCAGGTTGTATTAACCAAGACAGATACAGTGTTCCCAATTGATGTGGCACGCCGTGCAATGCAAATTGAAGAGGTGATATTTTACTTATGTGGTTGACAATTTTGTTCTAATAGGAGCATGCTTACCTTTGGGACTAACAGCTCTCTCGTTTTATCTCATTTTGCAGAGCCTGAAGGCAAATAATTCTCTAGTTCAACCTGTGGTATGAATGAAGAAGCGCGTTGTCAAATACTGTTTGGTAATATTCTCTAATGCTTATAATTCAAGGAAGCATCCTGAATGCTGTGTCTTTGATTAATCTTCAGATGATGGTAAGCTCCAAATCGGGAGCTGGTATTCGAAGTTTAAGAACAGTGCTTTCTAAGATAGCTCGGTTTGCCAAGGTCTAATTAAGGTGAATATCTCTTACCATGGAAGTCATGAATTGTGGATTTAATATTTTGGTGTAGTTATAACTGTGTAATGAGGGGGAGGGGGGGAATCTGTTTGGGTTTATCTAGAAGCAAACACTTTTGCCCTGAACTAATAACCATTTCTTTGAATGTGCTTGGAATGACTTGGAACCAAGTGTATTATAATATTTATAATTACATGTGTTCAATTAAATTTAGGGAATTTGCTGGTTGTTTAGTAGCTTCATATGTATACTTTGTATGTTATCATTCACTAAACTATATTTGATTAATCAAACAACCATTCTTCTCTGCAGATATAAGTTACTTTGTATGTTATCATTCACTAAACTATATTTGATTAATCAAACAACCGTTCTTCTCTGCAGATATAAGCAATTAAACATGGTAGATTGGAACTGCTGAGCAGAATGTCTATATTTATTCGAAACTCTTTAGGTGAAGTTTTGTGCAATTTGATGCTTAGTGTTGCAGAAGTGCTCGTGTTGATTGACATGATCTGTTAGCCTAATTTTCCCAGTCAAACATAGCAGCAAAGTATTGCTGGCTAATAAAAGCTTTTAAGCCGGTTCAAGGGCTGCAGTGAGTTTATAGAAACGTGGATGGTTTTGATGTGATCTTGACAGATGCCTATCGAATCAGTGGGAAAAAAATGCACAGATTGGTATTTGGAATATTTCATATTAGTTGAGCAGAGAGTGAGGAAATTGTTTTGAATTATGATGATACTGTTACAGTTGTTTGGTTGGCGAAAGTTATTATTCCTGGAAACGCCATGATACAGAAGTGATGGGAGGCTGATTGCTGTATATTTTTTCAATTTTGTGATTGTTAATTCGTTATGGGTAAATTTTGGATTATTATCTTGTGAATTGATTAAAAGATAAGAGAAAAATGGGGGTGCTCATTAATAAAGAGAAAAATATTTCCCCTTACGAAGATAAACTTTTGTTGGTTTTAACAAAAATAATCGGTAAATTGAGGTTTTAAAAACTAGGTAGAACAATTTGAAAAAAGTAAATTCACAAGAATAGTATTTTAAAATTAACTTATTTATTAATACAAGTCGTTTGTCAATACATGGTAATAACGTAATCCCCACTCAAACAAAAGTAAGATTACCAATGTAAAGGCCCACCCGAAGAAGCTAAGCATTGACAAATTAAACAAATATTTAGGGGAAAAAATGGAAAATTTCTTAAATTTTGTGAGTTTTAAAATTTTTTATCGTCCTCAGAACTTACCGAATTTTACTGAAAATATTGATTGAGTGATTAATTGTGTGGACCAAGTCGTTCTACTTGTGGAATTGTGAGCGTGGGGTCTACATACAGCTAGCAGCCCATGAAAAAACCATTTGTATGAATAAAATTAAAAATGAGTGCTTGGAGAATTGGAGGAACATTATTAGCATTTTTTTATAATATAATTGGTGTATATTCCATCTCTTTGACTTTATAATTTATCTATTAAAAGATGCAATACCTAACTTATTTTTGGATTCACACTATTTTCAAGTTATTTAGACTTTAATATGGTGGTGTTTGGAACTATTTTTCAGACACTATTTTTTTTAAATAAAAAATACTAATAAAGACGGAGAACGACCATTGACAAAAAAAAAAAAAATTGTTTGTTGAGTTCTTGTTGCTTGAAAATGACACCCATGAAAAGATTCAAATTATATTTGAAATACTCTTCGTAAAGAAAAGCTCTATTTTTTTTTTTCTTTTAAGGACAAAGAAATGTTGAAGCCAAAACATCTTACATTTGCTTCAAAACTTTATTTTTCTCAACTTTGTGCCGACAGAATATCTTGCTCGGCCCGGTCTTATACGGAGTGGGTAAATTGGGTTTCAGATTGAGTTTTGGATGGAATTACAACCCATTAGATTTGAAGAATTTAATCCAATCAAGTTTGAATTGAATTCTGAATCGAATCAAATCGAATTTAATTCGGTTAATTTATAAATTCAAGTTTAATTTAGGTAATTATCAATGGGCCCATAATTTATTGGCCACACTCACAGGTTCAAGTCTTAAAGCGGGTTAGCGCTGAAATTTGACTCTCTTGTATAATAAGGTTTAGTAGACTCCTTGCATTGAAGTAAAATTGATATCTCTCTAATATTAATAGTGAGAGTAAGACCTCCCTCCAGCTTAAAGTGAGGATTGATATTCGGACTGTACTGTAATAGAATTATTCAGAAGAGTTCCAACTAATTTTTGATAGTAAATATCAATAGTGCTCTGATTGTAATATATTAAAAAAAAGTTTAATTTAGGTTATTAACCCTAACCCTACATGTTTGTTCTCCCTCAAATCCTATCAAAAATCAAATTGAACTTAACTAATTAATATTTACAAGATTATATATTTAATAATTAACATAAAAAGTTAACTACAATCAATCAAAAAGATTAAGTAACACTTAAAATTGTGGCTCACAAAGATGACGGCGGGACAGGTACAGCAGCATGAAGATGGTGGCGACTTCAAGGATGAATGGAGAGATCAGCCGCTCCGCCTCTGGGGCTTCAAGGGCGGCTAGAGGGGGTGCAGTAGCTAAAGAAGACGATGGTAGAGGGAGTTGCATCGGTGGAAGAATAATGGTCTGTTTAGAATTGAGGTTAGACAATTATAACTTAAATAATGAAGTGTTTGGTAAATACTAATAGTTGTAGTTTGAAAGGTATGTTAATATGATTTTTTAAGGATAATAGAAAATTTATTATATCTTTAATAATTTTGTCAAAATTATTATTTAAAATTTATATTTATTATATATTATTAACTTTTATTTTATAGTTATAATTTTTTTCTAACAACAGTTGTAATTTAAAAGTTACAGTAATTAAATTCTAAATAAGACTGAAGAAGAAATATTTTTTCTTTTAATTTTATTTTGATACTTTGAGTGTGAGAGAGATGGGCTTGTGAAAATTATAAAGCGATCCGGATTGGGTTAAATCCTATCCGAATTTCAATCAATTCAGTTTTCAAAATTCAATCCAAACCGAAATTGAGTCGAATGCCCATCGTAGATTTTAAAACTTTTTCGCTTCTTATCAATCCCTCTCCTGCTCCACATTTCACCTTTTTAACTTTATTTAATCTTGTTTCTTCTTCTTCTTCTTCTTCTCCTCTCTCTCTCTATGGATAGATTTTTGTATGTAATTTTAAACTTTTGAATTTACAACGAGAATACGAGGAGTTTATAGCAAATCAATTAATTAAATTCGATGACTATGCTAATTTGGTTTGATTTTGCTGCAGGTGTGAGTCTCTCAATAATAGTCAGTTTAATTTAGCCAATTTTAATCAATCAATTAATGTGATGGACAATTTTTATTTTTTATTTTGTATAATGGCTCGGGATTGAACTTTTATCTCTCTCCATATTCACTCTAATCCTTTTCATGTCCCAACTTCAATCTCAAAGTTTCAATTATTAATGTCGGAAAAAAAAAGCTTGAGTAATTGTTGAAACTATATTGAATTTGATTGAACAACTTTACTAAAACAACTTACTCATCTCAAATTGTATTATTATTATTATTATTATTATTATTATTATTATTATTATTATTATTATTATGAAAAGCATGAAAAATATGAGTTTTTGGCCAAATATGAAAAATGTTTTAACTGACATTGAACAACTTTTTTAAATTTTGACCATTTAGAGAAACTTTTCTCTATATGTTTTTATCTTTTAAGTTAAAAAAAACACGGAATCTCTTTCCATTTTAGCTCATAAAAATCAAATTAATAAAATTATTAGAGATCTTTATATGAATTATTTCAACGTTAAATAATAATTTAATAAATTCATTATTAGTCTCCACATATTCTACCAAATGTACATGAAATCACTAGACAAGGTATAGTTATTTTGCCAATACTCTGCTCAATTTTGTTGTTATAATCAAACCAGGAAAATAAAAACAGAGAAAACAACAAACTAATCAATGTTTCCCAGTTCAGTTCTCTAATTTAATAACTCAGCAAATAAATAAGAACGGATGATTAACAAGAAATTTTAAGAGTACAATAATAATTATGTTTTTTTTTACCCTGACTTTTTAAGAACTAATAGTTATTGCAAAGAAAAGTTTTGGGGTACATTGCAAGTGTGCAAAATAGCTGGGATGGACCCATCTCTCATATTTTGCTTTCACTCCAATACCATCCAAAACATATTACTGTGATGAGTGGTGATACAACTATAAATTTTTGTATAAATTTATCTTATATAAATTAATATGGCATTAATTTATTGGTTGAATGAAAATATAAAATAATAAAAATAAATTATGTGGACTAAGAGATATTTAATTCAACCAATAAATTAATATCACATTACTTTGTACAAAATAAATTTATACAAGAATTTATAATTATACCATTACTCTATTATTATTTGGTTTTATTTATAAGTCAACTATTCATTGACTTAAAAAGAGGTACACACTTGCCTCCGAGAGTTTTGAGTTTTTATATACGGGAGTAAATTATTATTTTTTTATTAGTAACTAAAATTTTGTGTTGGATTTCAACTATAAACTATCAAAGCAAGTCTAAACAAAATTGTGATATAGGAGTAATTTAGATTGTGTTTCAACTCTAATATATTTAAATAGCTCCTAATAAACTTTTGTAGAATGTGAGTAATTTTTCTCCTTTTTTAATAATCCGATATTCCTGAGTTTAAACAAAAATATATTGAGATTTGTAATGCCATAGTATTTATTTTAAGACACAGTTTTACAAAAAATAATACATCAAGGTATGTCCTAGCATATTTCTTATACACCACTTACGAAAAATTTTATAATATATTAGAGGTACCAAAACAGTTATATAACAAATAAATAATATTATAACATATTTATTTATTTTAAAAAATTATTATATAAATAATTATTATATTAAATTTAATTATATTATCCTACACTATAATTCCTTCGTACTGCCAATGTCATCCTTCAAAAACATTAATTCCTTAAAATGAAAACACTGGAAAATACCCTTGAGATTAGTTGGTTAGGTCAAATAAAGCTGACAAAATAGGTCATCGGATCGTGTTCGTGTCATATCAGTTTCATGTCGTGTCAAATTTAAATCGATCCAAACCTGACCTATTTAATAATTGTGTCAAAATATTGAGACTCAAACCTGACACGAAAAAATAATCGAGTTATCCAATAACCCGTTTAATATTTATATATTGAACAAAAATTACATAAAATATTTACCTCATACATGCATAATTTATCGANTTGAAGCTCTAAATGTATTTAAAATTTTATAAATAAAACATTGTATTTATATTCACTCTTTTAAAGAATAAAAAAAGAAAATCATTTCTAATATTTGAGTTTTAATGATAAGAATATGTAAATTATTTTAAATTAAAAAATATAATCGAGTCATTGATCAGATAAATTAGTTAAAAATTTTAACCCTAACCCAATACAAAAAAAATCATATTAATTTAGATCCGATCTATTTAATAATTATATTAAATTTAATAATTTATATTCATTTATTTATACCGTATTCATATCGAATAATTAAATGTGTCAAATTTTAGCTGCTCCAAGGTCAAATGCAATTATTGAAGGATTTCACCAAATCCCATTATCGATGACAATTAATAAAAAGAACGTGTGCTCGTTAGCAAATTAGCGATTAGTAAACGGATTTGACAAAAGCGAAAGCTTCATTCAACTCCACTTTCTTTATTTCTTCACCATTTCCTCTTTCATTCATTCAATTTAATTGAAAAAACAAAATATCTTTGAATTGAATGAAAGAGAAAGAGAAATGTGCCCGCTAAGGCTGATCCTCATTTTCCTTTCCGCCACTCTTGCCGGTTTTTTCGTCATCAGAAACCTCAAATCTCCACAGCAACAGCTTTCCGACGATGTTCTCCTGGACGCCGACGACAGCACCGACACCACCAAAAATCAATCCCCCTGCTCCAAGGTTTCTGATATTTTCTGGGATTTCGTTTATTTATTTGGTTTTTTGTTTCTGGGTTGTTGATGAATGATTGTAATGTTGACACGTGGCAGGTTCGTTTAGCTTTGGAATCGGGATTTTGGACATTTGTTGACATGGCCAGTGGTAAATATTTGTGGAGGCATTTGGGTTCCTCCTCAAAGCGTTCTCTTTGATCTGGGTTTGGTTTTGTTGTTCTTGTTCTTGTTGTTGTAAAGAATAATAAATGATATTTGTATCACTGAATTTGCCACGTACAATTTCTTGTTTTCCGATCTGGGGGTTCTCGAAATGCCGGTGCCCTTAGCAACAATTGCAAGTTTCATTGAAGGAATATGTAAAAGTGAATGAATTGATGGTGTTATTGTTTGTGTGGTTTGCCATTTATATGTCTATTTATGCGCTGAATCTCATATAAATTAAAATGATTATTACATTTAAGTATTTATAGAACCTAACATCTTGCTTGCTAGCACATAATTTTTATCTATGATTTTAACACCCATGTATGAGACATAATCACATAACTAGGTCACTCATAGAAGACTTGCGGTAACTTTGGTATAAGTGTTTTTACTCACAACTTGCTTAACACTCCTGTACTTGATTGCTAGGTTATCTCCCTTCTAGTGTGTGTATATCAGTGCCTGTTTATGCTTATTTACAGTAGTTGATGTCGGTTTGATAATTGGCTTTGCTGGCTAATGGATATTAATATTATTACCAATGAACTGAGTTGATGTGAGTAGCTTCTAGTTTTGAGTGGTTTGTGGAGAAGATGTATTAGTTAGGAAATCTAGCGATAAGTTGAAAAAAAAAGTTGAGAGAGAGGAGGTGGTGCTATTTATCTTAACATTATGTTCTCTGTTTTAAAATTAAAAATCTATCGGCTGCACTGGTGTTTACCGAAAGTTCTATCCACATGTTTTACTGAGTTGTCTGGTTTCCTTAGATTCATCAATGATCACTGTACTCCCCTGTTAGTAATTTCCATGCCCAGATTGTCCATTTTCTAGGTTATCAAGTTGATGAATGGAATAGCATTGCAATTATTGAGTTTCTCATTCGTAATCGGTTAATCCAGTCTGTTAGCAGGGAATACCTGTGCTCCTGGTTGCTGTGTGCTGCTAAGACTAAAAACATGGATGGGACAGCAACTGGGTAGGCTCACTTGTTTAAGAATTTGCCGGGCATCTCTAGAGTCCACATTGTGATTGCATAGGATAGTATACTTCTTTTGAGCATCAGTTTAGAATTCGATTGACGAAGTAATATGAGAGTGAAACATTTTTGTGACATTTTTCAACAACGGGTCATCATTTTTATGTTCTATGTCATTGCTAAGCATCAATATCAAAATCAAAAGTGCCCCTTAAGAATTAATTCATGATTCTAGGTATTTTAGTGAATGCTTCATCTGGATATGGTGATAGTATATTGAAAGTTTCAATAATTTCTTGCCTACCTATCATTCTGTTGCTCTAGTGATGAGTTTGAGGTGGGATTTGCTTATACCTAATTTATCACTAGATTAGGATTTCTCACAACCTTGAGTTTTTCTCGAGTAAATTCACGTAGGAATTTCTTAAGATTTTCTATGTTGATGTCATTGAATGCCATGTGTTTTTTGGTTGCTGATATGTTTTTTAGCCTGCTCGGAAGTTGGTATACATGAGCAAATTTTTTGTTATTCATGGCTCATACCATGAATTGCTTTGAGATAGTTTGCAAAATAAAAGCAAAAAATATTTTTGGTAGCATCATTTCTGAAGCTAGCTGATAGAAATATAGACAAAACATGAACAAGAATGAGAAAAGGTGGAACTTAAATTATGAATGACACTTTTTTCCTTCCTAATTTATTTTTGGTATCTGAGTTCCTTAAAATTTTTAATAATAATAATGATATAGGTACAAACAGTTTTGGACAAACAAATGTGTATAAACTGATGTGATAAGAAGAGATTTGATAAAAAATAATTAACAGCTATTTTTTTCAATTATGCGGATCCCATAATAATTTTATGCAACAGTATCTCGTTTCATCAATGGAGTTAAGATTTTGTTAACGGTATTTTAGACTGCATTGGCCTGCTACAAGTCCATGCATGAACTCGATTCGCATTTTAACATTGAGAAGAAATGAGATTAAATGTTTATTAGAGATTTAAATGTCATAAAGAAATAATTCTTATGAGGGATGAAAGTTTCATTCATCTAGTAGGTATGAACAAGTAATAGGACAGAAAATATCAATCTAGGAGTTTTGTGACATTAAATAATCTACTTATAATGTTGTGCTCAAGATCAAGTGTACAAGAGAAATGACGGCATCCACTTGCAAGTTAATGAAGCTGGAGGTGTATTTTATGAAAAAGTTTAACGTATCAACAACAGCAGCGGCAACATTAGCATGGTTTCAAATTAAGGAAAATGGACTGTAACTGAAAATGACACCAAGATGGGTAGAATTAAAGGGTAATGTTAATTTGTATATAAACTATCTCTCCGGGATTCGAACTTGATCAAGCTCCTGTAGTGGCGTTTTGAACAAGATGATCCTCTTACAAACAAACCACTACCAGTCTTTTTACATAGTTATTAGTTGACCAAATGTGATAAAATTTGTTGTTTAAATATTCTTACAATGAGAAACACTTCATTTTCACCAAGTTTAACTTTTATTATAATAACTCTAAATAGCGGTGTATTTTACATAAGAGTATGTACACAGAGCATTAACTCTTGTCTCTTCTAAACACTTCATTTTCACCAAGTTTAACTTTTATTATAATAACTCTAAATATCGGTGTATTTTACATAAGAGTATGTACACAGAGCATTAACTCTTGTCTCTTTGGCAAGCTTTGTTTGTCTTGTCCTTCTGACAAGTTTGCTCTAGGTTATTTCCGGCTAGATAGCCATATTTCCTGCTTATTCCGAGTACTATGACAACCAGTAGAAATTTTGGGGAGCATGAGATGAATGCTGCATATGAAAAGGTTTCTATTGGGGAGGAAGATGACGATGGTCTTGTTTTTCATAGCGAGGATATTGCCACTGGAAATGCAGGGTTGACTGATTTTAGATTCTGCTTGGTGGGGAGGTTTTTAACTGATAAGGTGATAAATTTTCCGGCCATGAAAAATACTATGGCGGCATTATGGCGTCCAGGGAAGAGAGTGTGCATCAAAGATTTATCACCTTCTCTTTTCTTGTTCCAATTCTTTCACGAAGTTGACCTCAAGCGTGTGATTGATTCGGGACCGTGGACCTTCGACCAACATATCCTAATTTTAAAGAGATTGGGGGAGAATGAACAACCAAATATGGTTTCTTTATTCCATACTTCGTTCTGGATCCAGGTGTACAACTTACCCATTGGGTTTCTGTCAGAGAAAGTATTGATAAATATTGGTAACAATATTGGTGAGTTTCAATCTTCCGATCCTAATAATCTCATGGGCGTGTGGAGAAACTATATGCGCATAAGGGTATCCATTGATGTCCGGAAACCCCTGAAGCGAAGATTGCGACTAAAGAAGGAGGGAGGAGATTGGTTCTGGGTTGATTTCAAGTATGAACGGTTAAATACTTTTTGCTTCATTTGTGGACTCCTTGGGCACTCCGAAAAACTTTGTCCGAAGTTGTATGATTGTGATGCTGCTGATATAACAAGGTCATATGGGCCAGAGATGAAGGCTCCAACTCGTCGGAATGCCATGTCCTCCGGTGAAAGGTGGTTACGTTCGGAACTGTCAGAAGAATGTATGGCTAATTCAGGAAATTTTAAAGCTTCCTTAAGTGGTACTGTGATTAATGAGATGAATGCCTCCAAATCAGGAATTTCCAACAATACGAAATTTGTCAACCATATAGGGAGTGATGGGCGGGATTCTATGGATAATATAATGAGCTTACAAGCATTGCCAGTTGTCCAGGCCACTAGCAGTCAACGGCTTGGTAAGGGCAAAGATATGGTTTCATTTGCAAATGGGCTGGACCTTACTCAGGTAACTGTAAGGTATGAGGAGAAAGAATTAGTGTTAAAGGAAGCTAAAAGAAGAAGAGCGGATATAGGGCTGGAGGGTATAGTACAAACAGAGGTGGATGTGAGTTCTATGGTGATAGATCCAAAAAACGGGCTAGCGGTGGGACCTGTACTTCAGGCCCACCGAGAGCAATGAGTACTTTAAGTTGGAACTGTCGTGGGTTGGGCCAACCACAGACAGTTCGTATGTTGGCAGAGGTGGTCCGTAACAAGAAGCCTACGTTCATTTTTCTTATTGAAACGCTATGCAGTAGAGATAAGTTAGCGAGGATCAAAATTCAATTGGGCTATGATGGGCTGTTTGTTGTTGATAGAGTTGGCCGGAGTGGTGGGCTCGCGCTTCTTTGGAAAGCAACTAGTAATGTTAATCTGCTGCAGTTTGCCACCAATTTTATAGATGCTGAAGTTGAAGTGCCCGGTTTAGGAAAATGGAGATTAACTGGTTATTACGGCTATCCTGAGTCTAGACGACGCCGCAAATCGTGGGACTTGCTCCATTTGCTTGCTTCTTCCTCTTCGCTCCCATGGGTGTGTATAGGGGATTTTAATGATTTACTGGTGGCAAATGAGAAGAGAGGTAGTGTTGCGCACCCAAATTGGAAGCTGGTGGGTTTTCAGCGAGCTATTACCGATTGCAATTTAGTTGATCTTGGCATCGATGGGTATCAGTTTACATGGGAGAGAGCTAGGGGCACTGATAAATGGGTTGAAGAAAGGCTTGATCGAGCTTTTGCATCTGAGGAATGGATTCAGCGTTTCAACAAGGTGAAAGTTTATAGCTTAGAATCCTCTTGCTCTGATCATCTTCCTATCTTGTTGGATCCTAGCCCGACCCAGCCTATTTTGAGGCATAACCGTTTTCGTTTTGAGAATACTTGGTTGCGTGAGGCTGACTGTAGTGATGTTATTCGGGATAGCTGGAGCTCCTATACTGGTGCTTCTATTCAACATAGAATTATGTTGTGTGGGTCTGCTCTTATGGAGTGGGGAGGGCATTTTGCTTGAGATTTTCGACAGCGAATTCGGGAATGCAAGAAGTGTATGGCTGTTTTTCGGGGTAGGCGAGATAGTGAGGGTGTGGTTTCTTTTTCAGAAGCGAGATAGCGTTATAATGAGCTTTTGCATAGTCATGAGGTTTTTTGGAAACAGAGAGCAAAGTCTTTATGGTTAAAGGAAGGTGACAGGAACACTCGCTATTTCCATGCCTCGGCCTCAGCCAGGAGAAGGCAGAATTCATTCGAGTCTCTTCGTAATAATCAAGGAGACTGGTGTTCCAACCCAGAGGAGGTGGATACTTTGATTGTGGACTATTTCCAGAGCCTTTTCACCTCCGGAGGGTGTCATACTGCTGAAGTTACCCAATGTGTGGATACAAGAATTACAAACGAGCATAATGCAATGCTTTTAGCTCCTTTTACTGACATTGAGGTTAAAGAAGCACTCTTTGAAATGCATCCGGACAAGTCTCCAGGACCCGACGGGATGAACCCTGCTTTCTACCAAAAGTTCTGGCATATTGTGGGTAAGGATGTGATTTTGGCTTGTTTAAAATTTATTCATGATTGCTCTTTCCCAATGGGCTTGAATGACACTTCAATTGTGCTAATACCGAAGAAACACAAACCTGAATTATTATCAGATACGAGACCAATTGCGTTATGCAATGTGTTGTATAAGATAATATCCAAAATGCTAGCTAACCGCATGAAATCAGTTCTTGATGTGGTTATTTCAGACTCTCAAAGCGCTTTTATCCCGGGCCGAGCTATCACGGATAACATAATCATTTCGGCTGAAATTATGCATTTTTTGAAACGGAAGAGACAAGGCAAACATGGGGTAGCTGCTTTGAAAATTGATATGTCTAAGGCATATGACAAGATTGAGTGGAATTTTCTTCAAGCAATGATGTTTAAGATGGGGTTTGATGCCAAGTGGGTGGAGTTAATTATGCTCTGTGTATCTACTGTCAGATATCATGTGCTACGGGAGGGAAAGGAAGTTGGGCCGATTGTTCCGAGTAGAGGCCTTTGACAGGGAGATCCATTATCTCCGTATCTATTTATTCTTTGCGCAGAAGGGCTCAGTTCTTTAATTCGAAGACAAGAAAGGAATGGCTTACTTCATGGTGTACGGATCGCGAGAGGGGCACCATCGGTCTCGCATTTGTTTTTTTGCCGATGATAGCTTCCTTTTTTTCAGGGCAAATAACAATGAAGCTTCTTTAATCAAGCAGCTGCTGGAGGTTTATGGTCGAGCTTCTGGCCAAGAGGTTAATTTCAACAAGTCTTCAATTTCTTTTAGCACTAATGTGATTGCCTCTGTTACTCAGCAGGTTTGTGATATTCTAGCGGTTACCATGACCTCTAATCATGGAGCCTACCTTGGTCTTCCATTATATATTGGTAGAAACAAGAAAGAGGTGTTCAGGTATATTAGGGACAAGCTCTGGCAACGCCTGCAGGGATGGAATACGCGGATGCTTTCTCGGGCTGGAAAGGAGATTTTGTTAAAAACGGTAGCCCTTGCGATGCCTAATGATGCTATGGGTATATATTTACTGCCAAAGGATTTGTGTAGAGAACTAGAAGGACTGATGAACTCATTCTGGTGGCGTAGTAATCAAAGTGGAGGGAAAGGAATAAACTGGTCCAAATGGGAAAATCTGTGCAAACCAAAAGGATATGGTGGCCTTGGTTTTAAACAACTTCATTTATTCAATATAGCGATGTTAGGAAAGCAAATGTGGAAGCTGTTAACTTGTCCGGAATCTCTTGTGGCCAAGATTATTAAAGCTCGCTACCACCCGCGCACCTCTGTTCTTCAAGCTTCTGTGGGGCATAATCCTAGCTATGTGTGGCGCTCTATTTTGGCTGCAAAGGATGTGGTAATTCAAGGGAGTAGACTGCAAGTTGGCTGTGGAAATTCGATCTTAATTGGTAAGGATCCGTGGCTTCCTGATACTAATAATGGATTTGTTTCTTCTAATCTCCATGCCGAGCTTGCTGCAGCTCCTGTTAGTAGTTTACTGGTGCCTAATCAACGAGCTTGGGATTATGATCTTGTTTCGGATCTTTTCAACGCAAGAGACAAGGAGTTGATTCTTCAAATTCCCCTTAGTTCCCGCCGAAATGATGATGTGTGGTATTGGTTGGCTGATTCTCGCGGATGCTATTCAGTCCGTAGCTGTTATAAGGTTTTACATTCTCTTACCCCTGGCCCTTTCACAGCTGTGTGGCGAAAACTATGGAACTTGAATGTGCCGAATAAGGTTAAGAATTTTGTTTGGCGAGCGGCAACTAATGTGCTGCCTACTGCAGTTAATTTAATTTCTAAGAGGGTGAATATCCCCCCTACTTGTGCTGTGTGTCTTGCTTCTGATGAAACTGTTCTCCATTCGTTGGTTGAGTGTAATGTTGCTAAGGCTTGCTGGATTTCTTCCTCTGTGGGTTTTGTTGGCCATTGTTATTCTTTCTTAGAGTGGCTTGATCACATCTTTACACGCTGCAGCAAAGAAGAATGCCATGTTGCCATGATGATCTGCTGGAGAGTTTGGATTAATCGGAATGACAAAGTATGGAATAACAAAACTGGTTCAGTGAATCAAGTGCTCAATTCTGCTGGGCAACTTCTCTATCAGTGGCAAACAGCAAAGAAGCAACAATTCTATGCTGATACTGATGTCCATAAGCTGGTCCATGGGGCAATATGTTGGGAGAGGCCAAAGTTTGGTTGGGTCAAATGTAATGTTGACGCTGCTATCTTTTCATCTCAGGGAAAGATTGGTTTTGGGTGTGTGCTTCGAAATTCAGAGGGTGTTTTCTTAACAGCAAGATGTGCTGGAATGGCTGGGAATTTTGGAGCAAGGGAGGCTGAAGCTCTTGGTATTCGGGAGGCCCTTAGTTGGCTTAAAGGCTTACAATTTCCTTGTGTCATTGTTGAAACTGATTGTTTACAAGTATTTCAAGCTCTAGTTGAGGAGCTTTCAGGGCCTAACGGTTTTGGTTTAATAGTTGATGAATGTCGAGCTTTAGCTAAGTCTTTAGGAGAAGTACAATTCTCGTTTGTACGTCGGTCTGCGAACCTGGCTGCTCACTCTGTTGCAAGGGCAGTAGGTTCTATGTCAGGTCCCCAAGAGTGGAATTTCGTTCCACCTTTGTGGTTATTACATAGTCTGTAATTCGTTTTGGTTTAATGAAATTGCTTCCCTTCCAAAAAAAAAATATTCTTACAATGAGGTATAAATATTTTTGTACTTAAAAACTAGCGCGACTTGAAAAAATTGGTTAATCTTTAATCATGTAGACCCATGATGATTTTATACAACTAATCTTTACATCACATTAGTTTATACACACTTATTTATACAAAATAGTTTTAACTCTATTATTACTCTTTTTACAATGGGGTAAACTTTAATTTACCCTTAAAAGTATCAAAACTTTAATTTACTCTCACTTATCATTAAAAAAATAAAAAAAGAAAAAGAAAAAGCCATCAATGAACCTTACATTTTACGTATAAAAAAATAAATTAAAGTATTCACACTTTTAAAAAATAAATTAAAAATTATCTCACTATTTAGAATTGAAGTTTATCTATTACAATATTAATATATGAGCGACACCATTTTTTGAATTTTTAATCATAATGGTTTACAGACCCCTTTTATATTGCTACATGAAAATTTGTACCTCTCTGTTAGAAAAAGGAAATTACTTTTGAAGCTTGAAATCACTGAATAAAAGGCAAAGTTTCAACGGTCGAATTACACTCAAGCTAGACAGAGAGCATCAAAATAGATGCTACTGAGAGAGCGAGAGAGAGATGCCGAAGAGAAAGGGAAGCAAAGCAGTTCATGACCCAGAAACCCTAATTTCAAAGTCAAAAACTCTAGATCCAGTCAAAGATGATTTTGAAGAAGAAGAAGAAGAACAGAAAGCCAAAGATCAACGGAAAGGGTTCTTCGCTTGTTATCTTTTAACCTCCTTATGCCCCCGTTTCAAAGGCCACACCTATATCGGGTGAGCTTTCAATTCTCTCTCTGTCTCTTCAATTTTAAATTTTTATCATCTAGGTTACTTTGTTATTCACTGATTAGAGCTCTGATCATATATTTTTCTATCACTTTATTATCTCAAGATTAATGGTTTCTTTTTTATTTATTTTCAGTACGTATTTTAATAATATATTTGCATCTCTGATTTGATTCTTGAAATTTTTGCTATGATGCAAGATTTTATCCTATCTTAATCAATAAGGGCGTGTGAAAGATTAGAACAAATTAACTGCTTTTATTGATTGTGTCTGATACATATGCTGTTGATAATTCATAGCTAAAGCTAATTTTATGTATTGGGATGCTTATCTAATGCTAGTATTGGATCACTGCAGATTCACTGTGAACCCGCGTCGTAGAATTAGGCAGCATAATGGTGAAATAAGGTGTGGAGCAGTGAGGACGAAGAAAAGGCGCCCTTGGGAAATGGTTTTATGCATTTATGGTTTCCCAACAAATGTTTCAGCTCTTCAGGTTCGACAAAATCTTTGACCTTATTGCCATCTTTACCATCAAGTTGCGTTTGTGCTTCTTGAAATAATTTCTTCTTAGATGATTCGTTATTTAAAGTAATGGCTTGTCTCGTGTCATGTTATTTTACTTTAACATAGCTGGGTGAATGATATGCAAGGTTTATACAAGTTAGTTTGTTTTCCTGACCAATTGAGTCATTCAAATAAGAAATATTGCCTTGACATGAATGCTAACGCCTTCTCTTAGCTATTCACTATTATATCTAATGAATGACAATCTGTAATCATACTGAATACACGATTTTATCCCTTTATCTGGTCTTGAATGTTTCCTGTAGTTCTTGTGCACGTAAGTACAGAGAACAAGGCATACACGTGCTTGTAAATTGTCGTACCTTTATCATATAAGGCTTTTTTGGGCATTCTATTGGTGAACCCCTGATCCATGTCAAAGAAATTATATAAGTGGTGCATAATAGGATTTCTGATGAATTGTGTTTTGTGCAATAACTTCTGTTTCATCAGGTGGTTGTTTATATATTTGATTTTTTATGTAAGTGACGGTCTTTTGATTGCAAAAGAAAGGTGCCGTTTTGCTGTTATTGAAACTTTCATTTGCTTTAATATATGCAATCAATGCAATGTTCTGAACCTCATAAAAGTTATCCATCAATTATAATTAGAAGTTCATTGCACGTTTATGGGGAGAAAGTTCTTTCTTATTTTAACACTAAATATTAGATTAGATCAGAGTTCTGGAGAATAATGCTGACATACTGAAGTGGGTTAATTTGATTTACACTTGCAGTTTGAGTGGGCTTGGCAGCATCCAATGGAATCGNGGAGAAAGAATTAGTGTTAAAGGAAGCTAAAAGAAGAAGAGCGGATATAGGGCTGGAGGGTATAGTACAAACAGAGGTGGATGTGAGTTCTATGGTGATAGATCCAAAAAACGGGCTAGCGGTGGGACCTGTACTTCAGGCCCACCGAGAGCAATGAGTACTTTAAGTTGGAACTGTCGTGGGTTGGGCCAACCACAGACAGTTCGTATGTTGGCAGAGGTGGTCCGTAACAAGAAGCCTACGTTCATTTTTCTTATTGAAACGCTATGCAGTAGAGATAAGTTAGCGAGGATCAAAATTCAATTGGGCTATGATGGGCTGTTTGTTGTTGATAGAGTTGGCCGGAGTGGTGGGCTCGCGCTTCTTTGGAAAGCAACTAGTAATGTTAATCTGCTGCAGTTTGCCACCAATTTTATAGATGCTGAAGTTGAAGTGCCCGGTTTAGGAAAATGGAGATTAACTGGTTATTACGGCTATCCTGAGTCTAGACGACGCCGCAAATCGTGGGACTTGCTCCATTTGCTTGCTTCTTCCTCTTCGCTCCCATGGGTGTGTATAGGGGATTTTAATGATTTACTGGTGGCAAATGAGAAGAGAGGTAGTGTTGCGCACCCAAATTGGAAGCTGGTGGGTTTTCAGCGAGCTATTACCGATTGCAATTTAGTTGATCTTGGCATCGATGGGTATCAGTTTACATGGGAGAGAGCTAGGGGCACTGATAAATGGGTTGAAGAAAGGCTTGATCGAGCTTTTGCATCTGAGGAATGGATTCAGCGTTTCAACAAGGTGAAAGTTTATAGCTTAGAATCCTCTTGCTCTGATCATCTTCCTATCTTGTTGGATCCTAGCCCGACCCAGCCTATTTTGAGGCATAACCGTTTTCGTTTTGAGAATACTTGGTTGCGTGAGGCTGACTGTAGTGATGTTATTCGGGATAGCTGGAGCTCCTATACTGGTGCTTCTATTCAACATAGAATTATGTTGTGTGGGTCTGCTCTTATGGAGTGGGGAGGGCATTTTGCTTGAGATTTTCGACAGCGAATTCGGGAATGCAAGAAGTGTATGGCTGTTTTTCGGGGTAGGCGAGATAGTGAGGGTGTGGTTTCTTTTTCAGAAGCGAGATAGCGTTATAATGAGCTTTTGCATAGTCATGAGGTTTTTTGGAAACAGAGAGCAAAGTCTTTATGGTTAAAGGAAGGTGACAGGAACACTCGCTATTTCCATGCCTCGGCCTCAGCCAGGAGAAGGCAGAATTCATTCGAGTCTCTTCGTAATAATCAAGGAGACTGGTGTTCCAACCCAGAGGAGGTGGATACTTTGATTGTGGACTATTTCCAGAGCCTTTTCACCTCCGGAGGGTGTCATACTGCTGAAGTTACCCAATGTGTGGATACAAGAATTACAAACGAGCATAATGCAATGCTTTTAGCTCCTTTTACTGACATTGAGGTTAAAGAAGCACTCTTTGAAATGCATCCGGACAAGTCTTCAGGACCCGACGGGATGAACCCTGCTTTCTACCAAAAGTTCTGGCATATTGTGGGTAAGGATGTGATTTTGGCTTGTTTAAAATTTATTCATGATTGCTCTTTCCCAATGGGCTTGAATGACACTTCAATTGTGCTAATACCGAAGAAACACAAACCTGAATTATTATCAGATACGAGACCAATTGCGTTATGCAATGTGTTGTATAAGATAATATCCAAAATGCTAGCTAACCGCATGAAATCAGTTCTTGATGTGGTTATTTCAGACTCTCAAAGCGCTTTTATCCCGGGCCGAGCTATCACGGATAACATAATCATTTCGGCTGAAATTATGCATTTTTTGAAACGGAAGAGACAAGGCAAACATGGGGTAGCTGCTTTGAAAATTGATATGTCTAAGGCATATGACAAGATTGAGTGGAATTTTCTTCAAGCAATGATGTTTAAGATGGGGTTTGATGCCAAGTGGGTGGAGTTAATTATGCTCTGTGTATCTACTGTCAGATATCATGTGCTACGGGAGGGAAAGGAAGTTGGGCCGATTGTTCCGAGTAGAGGCCTTTGACAGGGAGATCCATTATCTCCGTATCTATTTATTCTTTGCGCAGAAGGGCTCAGTTCTTTAATTCGAAGACAAGAAAGGAATGGCTTACTTCATGGTGTACGGATCGCGAGAGGGGCACCATCGGTCTCGCATTTGTTTTTTGCCGATGATAGCTTCCTTTTTTTCAGGGCAAATAACAATGAAGCTTCTTTAATCAAGCAGCTGCTAGAGGTTTATGGTCGAGCTTCTGGCCAAGAGGTTAATTTCAACAAGTCTTCAATTTCTTTTAGCACTAATGTGATTGCCTCTGTTACTCAGCAGGTTTGTGATATTCTAGCGGTTACCATGACCTCTAATCATGGAGCCTACCTTGGTCTTCCATTATATATTGGTAGAAACAAGAAAGAGGTGTTCAGGTATATTAGGGACAAGCTCTGGCAACGCCTGCAGGGATGGAATACGCGGATGCTTTCTCGGGCTGGAAAGGAGATTTTGTTAAAAACGGTAGCCCTTGCGATGCCTAATGATGCTATGGGTATATATTTACTGCCAAAGGATTTGTGTAGAGAACTAGAAGGACTGATGAACTCATTCTGGTGGCGTAGTAATCAAAGTGGAGGGAAAGGAATAAACTGGTCCAAATGGGAAAATCTGTGCAAACTAAAAGGATATGGTGGCCTTGGTTTTAAACAACTTCATTTATTCAATATAGCGATGTTAGGAAAGCAAATGTGGAAGCTGTTAACTTGTCCGGAATCTCTTGTGGCCAAGATTATTAAAGCTCGCTACCATCCGCGCACCTCTGTTCTTCAAGCTTCTGTGGGGCATAATCCTAGCTATGTGTGGCGCTCTATTTTGGCTGCAAAGGATGTGGTAATTCAAGGGAGTAGACTGCAAGTTGGCTGTGGAAATTCGATCTTAATTGGTAAGGATCCGTGGCTTCCTGATACTAATAATGGATTTGTTTCTTCTAATCTCCATGCCGAGCTTGCTGCAGCTCCTGTTAGTAGTTTACTGGTGCCTAATCAACGAGCTTGGGATTATGATCTTGTTTCGGATCTTTTCAACGCAAGAGACAAGGAGTTGATTCTTCAAATTCCCCTTAGTTCCCGCCGAAATGATGATGTGTGGTATTGGTTGGCTGATTCTCGCGGATGCTATTCAGTCCGTAGCTGTTATAAGGTTTTACATTCTCTTACCCCTGGCCCTTTCACAGCTGTGTGGCGAAAACTATGGAACTTGAATGTGCCGAATAAGGTTAAGAATTTTGTTTGGCGAGCGGCAACTAATGTGCTGCCTACTGCAGTTAATTTAATTTCTAAGAGGGTGAATATCCCCCCTACTTGTGCTGTGTGTCTTGCTTCTGATGAAACTGTTCTCCATTCGTTGGTTGAGTGTAATGTTGCTAAGGCTTGCTGGATTTCTTCCTCTGTGGGTTTTGTTGGCCATTGTTATTCTTTCTTAGAGTGGCTTGATCACATCTTTACACGCTGCAGCAAAGAAGAATGCCATGTTGCCATGATGATCTGCTGGAGAGTTTGGATTAATCGGAATGACAAAGTATGGAATAACAAAACTGGTTCAGTGAATCAAGTGCTCAATTCTGCTGGGCAACTTCTCTATCAGTGGCAAGCAGCAAAGAAGCAACAATTCTATGCTGATACTGATGTCCATAAGCTGGTCCATGGGGCAATATGTTGGGAGAGGCCAAAGTTTGGTTGGGTCAAATGTAATGTTGACGCTGCTATCTTTTCATCTCAGGGAAAGATTGGTTTTGGGTGTGTGCTTCGAAATTCAGAGGGTGTTTTCTTAACAGCAAGATGTGCTGGAATGGCTGGGAATTTTGGAGCAAGGGAGGCTGAAGCTCTTGGTATTCGGGAGGCCCTTAGTTGGCTTAAAGGCTTACAATTTCCTTGTGTCATTGTTGAAACTGATTGTTTACAAGTATTTCAAGCTCTAGTTGAGGAGCTTTCAGGGCCTAACGGTTTTGGTTTAATAGTTGATGAATGTCGAGCTTTAGCTAAGTCTTTAGGAGAAGTACAATTCTCGTTTGTACGTCGGTCTGCGAACCTGGCTGCTCACTCTGTTGCAAGGGCAGTAGGTTCTATGTCAGGTCCCCAAGAGTGGAATTTCGTTCCACCTTTGTGGTTATTACATAGTCTGTAATTCGTTTTGGTTTAATGAAATTGCTTCCCTTCCAAAAAAAAAATATTCTTACAATGAGGTATAAATATTTTTGTACTTAAAAACTAGCGCGACTTGAAAAAATTGGTTAATCTTTAATCATGTAGACCCATGATGATTTTATACAACTAATCTTTACATCACATTAGTTTATACACACTTATTTATACAAAATAGTTTTAACTCTATTATTACTCTTTTTACAATGGGGTAAACTTTAATTTACCCTTAAAAGTATCAAAACTTTAATTTACTCTCACTTATCATTAAAAAAATAAAAAAAGAAAAAGAAAAAGCCATCAATGAACCTTACATTTTACGTATAAAAAAATAAATTAAAGTATTCACACTTTTAAAAAATAAATTAAAAATTATCTCACTATTTAGAATTGAAGTTTATCTATTACAATATTAATATATGAGCGACACCATTTTTTGAATTTTTAATCATAATGGTTTACAGACCCCTTTTATATTGCTACATGAAAATTTGTACCTCTCTGTTAGAAAAAGGAAATTACTTTTGAAGCTTGAAATCACTGAATAAAAGGCAAAGTTTCAACGGTCGAATTACACTCAAGCTAGACAGAGAGCATCAAAATAGATGCTACTGAGAGAGCGAGAGAGAGATGCCGAAGAGAAAGGGAAGCAAAGCAGTTCATGACCCAGAAACCCTAATTTCAAAGTCAAAAACTCTAGATCCAGTCAAAGATGATTTTGAAGAAGAAGAAGAAGAACAGAAAGCCAAAGATCAACGGAAAGGGTTCTTCGCTTGTTATCTTTTAACCTCCTTATGCCCCCGTTTCAAAGGCCACACCTATATCGGGTGAGCTTTCAATTCTCTCTCTGTCTCTTCAATTTTAAATTTTTATCATCTAGGTTACTTTGTTATTCACTGATTAGAGCTCTGATCATATATTTTTCTATCACTTTATTATCTCAAGATTAATGGTTTCTTTTTTATTTATTTTCAGTACGTATTTTAATAATATATTTGCATCTCTGATTTGATTCTTGAAATTTTTGCTATGATGCAAGATTTTATCCTATCTTAATCAATAAGGGCGTGTGAAAGATTAGAACAAATTAACTGCTTTTATTGATTGTGTCTGATACATATGCTGTTGATAATTCATAGCTAAAGCTAATTTTATGTATTGGGATGCTTATCTAATGCTAGTATTGGATCACTGCAGATTCACTGTGAACCCGCGTCGTAGAATTAGGCAGCATAATGGTGAAATAAGGTGTGGAGCAGTGAGGACGAAGAAAAGGCGCCCTTGGGAAATGGTTTTATGCATTTATGGTTTCCCAACAAATGTTTCAGCTCTTCAGGTTCGACAAAATCTTTGACCTTATTGCCATCTTTACCATCAAGTTGCGTTTGTGCTTCTTGAAATAATTTCTTCTTAGATGATTCGTTATTTAAAGTAATGGCTTGTCTCGTGTCATGTTATTTTACTTTAACATAGCTGGGTGAATGATATGCAAGGTTTATACAAGTTAGTTTGTTTTCCTGACCAATTGAGTCATTCAAATAAGAAATATTGCCTTGACATGAATGCTAACGCCTTCTCTTAGCTATTCACTATTATATCTAATGAATGACAATCTGTAATCATACTGAATACACGATTTTATCCCTTTATCTGGTCTTGAATGTTTCCTGTAGTTCTTGTGCACGTAAGTACAGAGAACAAGGCATACACGTGCTTGTAAATTGTCGTACCTTTATCATATAAGGCTTTTTTGGGCATTCTATTGGTGAACCCCTGATCCATGTCAAAGAAATTATATAAGTGGTGCATAATAGGATTTCTGATGAATTGTGTTTTGTGCAATAACTTCTGTTTCATCAGGTGGTTGTTTATATATTTGATTTTTTATGTAAGTGACGGTCTTTTGATTGCAAAAGAAAGGTGCCGTTTTGCTGTTATTGAAACTTTCATTTGCTTTAATATATGCAATCAATGCAATGTTCTGAACCTCATAAAAGTTATCCATCAATTATAATTAGAAGTTCATTGCACGTTTATGGGGAGAAAGTTCTTTCTTATTTTAACACTAAATATTAGATTAGATCAGAGTTCTGGAGAATAATGCTGACATACTGAAGTGGGTTAATTTGATTTACACTTGCAGTTTGAGTGGGCTTGGCAGCATCCAATGGAATCGCTGGCTGTAAGGCAGGCAGCTGCTACTTTTAAATCCTTCTCTGGAGTTGCCAATAAAATCAAACTCGCGTACACGATGCTCAACCTCCCTAACTGGGAGAGGTACACTTTGGTTAACTTGGTTTTATTTAACTCAATGGTTGGTCCGTCAAATATGTAATGTGCCTCTTCTGTCATCAGCTTGAACATCACGGTGAACTATTTTTCAACAAAGTACTCAAAACATTCTTCTAGTTGCCCAAGCCTGCCAGAGCACATGAAGGTCCAAGTACGTTCCATGGATGAACTTCCCTGCTATACTGAAAGAGATGAGAGTTTGTTAGGGGATGAAGACAGCCTGGGTGATGAGGACTACAATGAAGCTAGTGAAAACAGTGGAAGTTTAGAGGAAAAATGCGGAGATGCGACAATTAATTTTTCAGCAGATTATTCTTTTAGCATTTATGAGGATGCCTATGAGCAATGTGGTCAATTCAAACAATATGGAAATGAGCAGCCAAGAGACTCGTCATGTCTAGAAGTAAACTGCCAAGAGCCATTTGGTTTGCTCAGCTCACTGGAGACAACAGCTTCAGTCATTTCCAGCACTTCTGCAGAAGATTCTAATGAATTGGGTCGCCAAAGGAGTGAACAATGCTCTACTGCTGTAAATGATGAAGAAAATCAACAATTCGCACAGAGACAATCTATAACCATTGAAGTTGCTAATAAGGATCAGCAACAAGTCCAGAGCTCTACTGGCTTACCGAATGTTGAGGTCATCGATTTGTTGACTCCATCTCCTAACTGCAGAGAAATGTCATACAGCAAGAAGAGAAGGGTTAGCAGTCTATGCCCTGTCATCATTGACTTGACTTAAGCTTCCATGTTTTGTCCAATAATGGCGGTGTTGGACACACTGCCATCAAATACAAGGAAAAATAATTGGGCGGCAAATATTTTATTTGTTTTTTAGAAAGGGTTTGTCTCATCAAAATGCTCATGTGTACCAGAAAAATATTTCTCCTTAATGCAATATATTGATTATAAATAATATTGTATTTATTTATCGGATTGGAGTGAAAATCTTGAGAAGTGGAAAGTCTCGAATTGGGAGTGTGGAGTGGAAGTATGTTGTTTACTTATACTAGAACGATTGTAAATTGCCAATGAGAATATTAATTATGTATTTACTTTATCTTGAATTAGGAGTGAATTGTTTTAAAATATAAGGTTACCCTTATTTAAGCAATATGTAACTTTTTAATTATAAAATGAATAAGAAAATATATTTGTACAATATCTTATTTATTTTATTATTAATTTTAATTATATAAAAAATAATAATAATAAATATTTTTAATGATGTAAATTAAAATTTTTTTATTACTTTCATTTTAATTATTTAAACTACAAATTTTTTGTCCATTTTATATATGATAAAATTGTTATTTTTGAATTTTGTTAAAGGTATTTTCGAAATTAAGGAAAGGTGTGGGAATGAGACTCCCACCTCTCTCCATTTTAGGGATGGCAAAACCCTGGGCCGAGTCCGGGTATTGCAATGACCGGATCCTGTCCAGATGCAACCGGTTTAGGTCTGGGTCCGGGCTCGGGTCCGATTTTAATTCGGATACCCGAATTTTATATTTTTTAATATTATATGTGTATATATTTTTTATTTTTTGGTAATTTTATAAGTTTTAAATTTATTTTAATAAAATTGGACATGAAAATATAAACTTTAAGTGTTTAAAACTTTATATATGTATAATAAATGAGTCAAATAAATATAAATATTTAAAATAATATATATTTTATAATATTTTTTTAATAAAATCTAGATTCCGGGTTTATCAAGTGATGCCCAAAACCAACCCGGCTTCATATCCAAACCGAATAGTACCCAGTCCACAACACCCGGGTACGATTCAGGTCCGAACCGAACGAGTATTTTTGCCACCTATACTCCATTTGAACAAGAATCTACCTACTATTCACTCAAAAAATGAGTAAAGCACATAGACTGAGATTTTTACTTCGTCCACTCTAAAGGAAAGTAAACAATTGATTCAGATGACTCCCTGCTCTAGAATACACAGCATAAGATTCTAACAAGCGTTAAGTTCATGTCAGAATTTTGATACCGATGCATACGTCCAGACATCGGTGGATCAGTTTTAATCGTCAGCTAGAAAGGTATGACTGTACTCAGATTCCCAGTAATAAAATCTGAGTTAACTACAAGCACTAATGGCATCCAAACAAAAATCACAGACAGGACTCTACAATCCATTAGAAAATAGAAGACATTTGGCAATATTATTAGCCTCACAATGATAGGGACCAAATGCCACGATAAATCACATGACTTTCACACTGCTGTCGAGCTTTTTGTCTGAAGGCCAAATGATAACATGAGGGTCCCAACCAATTCCCTGTCCTCTATGCGGATCAAAAGAATCTTCTGCCAGATGTCTGGTTACTGTTAGATACGCGCTGTGTGGTCTCCAGGGATTTGTTATTTTTCTGAATCAGGCCTCGCCCATATTATCGGTAATCATCAACCAAAGATACCAAGCTGAATTGCATGTACATCACTTGGAGAAATTTAGAGCAAAATCAAGACCATAAAATGTCAGTATGATGAACCACATATCAATCTAGGCGTGCGCACACAGTACCCTAAAGATTGCATCCGAGCCGATTACAATTACCTTACCAAAGATTTTTCAGCTGGCCAAATGTATGCGCAGATGTTTTATGCAGAAAATTACAATTCCTGTAGTAGAAGACAGGAAACATTTGACATCTTCAGAGACCGTGCAGGAACTTTGGGCTTGTCAGGAAACTTCGTAGTAAGAATTAATGTTATGCATGGTAAACAAGAAGACAATATAATAGAAAAATTAAACATTCACAATCATTGCATGATATGTGGCAACACCAAGCTACCAACAGTAGAAACACACACCGAATTAGATGGATACCATTATGTGCAAGTAAAATGGCACTACATGACAGATGAAATTCAGAAAATTCAAATTGTATGTGTAAAACAAGTGAGCCATTAATCACACTATACCAAAACACAGTATACTTGTTAACATGGGGATACAATTACAAGAGTCAGAAGGGAAAGGAAGGTTTTTTTTTTGGGNNGGGGGGGGGGTTACAAACAAGAAACAGCAAGAAATTTGCTACTGCAGGTGTTGCTGTTATTATTGCTGCTGCTGCTGTTCTTGTGCTTCTTGATGATGCCACAATTCTTGTGGCTGTGGCCGCTGATCCTGTTGTTGCTGCAGCTCTAGTTGCTGTTGTAATGGCTGCTGCTGCTCACCTTGCCATACCCAAACAATATCTTGAAGAGCAGGCCGGATATCGTCTTTTAACAATTTCTGATATTCCAACGTATCTCCATTTGATTTCTTCATCTCGACCAGATGAAAATTTGTAGTAATTTGAAAGATCTCTGCATCCATGGACATGATTCCTTTTCTACCTTCCTTCAATCCTTCAAATTTCAATAAACCTCCATCCTTCTTCATCATCTTCAACCTCAAAGATTTAGCAATTTCTTCAAGCTTAGAGATGATAACTGAGGCAGGCCGTTTGGAAGTAAATCTTGCTTCTCTAATTAAAGGATTTTCATAAAAAAATCCAGACAGGTCAAATCCAGCTGAAAGGGAGATGATATCAAAAGCATTCAAGTTTGGGAGTTGACCTAACTCTTGCTTTATCTCAGCAGCAATGCTGCTACTCCCCTGAGGAGCAGAGGCCCCTGCATCCTGAGAAGCCGCATCCTTGCTTTCAGTTACCTTTTGTTTCTGTTTCTGGTTCATTCCTTTTCTGAACCAAGAACTCTCCCTAATCTTAGCCATGGAAATCCTTGTACTGGGGTTTGGATCCAATATTTTGCAGAGTAACTTCCGTACTTCAGGAGGAAACCAGTTGGGGCATTTGAATTCAGCCTTGCCAATTTTCCTATACATCTCTATCAAATTTGAATCATGAAACGGTAGATAACCAGCCAACAGAACAAACAAAACCACTCCGCAAGACCAAATATCAACTTTTTCACCATCATACCCTTTCCTGTTAATCACTTCAGGAGCAACATACGCTGGAGTACCACAAGTAGTGTGAAGTAACCCATCTTGATGCTTGCACTGAGCAAGAGCACTCAATCCAAAATCAGATATCTTCAAATTCTCATTCTCATCCAACAACAAATTCTCTGGCTTTATATCCCGATGATAAACACCCCTGCTATGACAGAAATCAACTGCATTAATCAACTGCTGAAAATACCTCCGCGCAGCATCCTCCTTCAGTTTCCCTTTAGCCACCTTGTTAAAAAGCTCGCCACCCTTAGCGTACTCCATAACAAAAAAAATCTTACTCTTTGTGGCCATCACCTCATAAAGCTGAACAATGTTAGGATGTCTAACGATTCTCATCACCGATATCTCTCTCTTGATCTGATCAGCAAGTCCAACCCTCGTAATCTTATCTTTATCAATCACTTTAACAGCCGCGCTTTGATTAGTCCTAATACTCCTCGCATAATAAACCTTAGCAAAAGCCCCTTGCCCTAATAATCTCCCTACTTCGTATTTCTCCGTTAACACACTCGGCTTATTATGATCCATCCCAAACATATATAAACCCTAAGAAACTATAAAGTGTATACAAACAAATAATATACAACAAATCACACTCTTCAAAAACTCAACCGTCTTCTTCGCATAGAATATTAATATTAATGTTATGCACTCTACAGTTACCAACACTACTTCCACCACCAGCAGTCAATCTTTCGTCAAAAAATAATAATATTTTACCGCCAATTTCATCCAGATTAAATAAATTAAATATTACGGAAGCTGCGGCTTCAGCTACCGATCTCTCTTCGATTAAAGCACACATCTTCCAGCATTCCTGGTCAAATCCAAAAACGCTGGAAAGACGGTGAGTTTTCAATTAAGGTCGATACTGTAATTTACGACAAAAAAAAATTATATTAATATGATTGCACCAGAAAAAATAATAAACAAATGAAATCAGAGATAAATTTCATACAAGAAATTACCTTAATTCAAATAGAAATTAGCAGACCTGAAGAGCTGTATTAATTTGATTTGATTTGATTTAATTTAATTAATTTTTGATGGATGGATGGAAATGGTTGGGTTTGGCTACTTCTCATTTATGTAGTACTAGGTGGACGATGACGGGTAGGCAATGATATCCTGCGGGGGGTTGTATGATAAGGATGATGAGAACTTTTTCTAGGATTGGGGGAATATTTGAATCGAAGGGAGGCGACAGTTTTGGTCGCTTTTGTTGTGTGACTTTTCAGTCCGTTTAATTTTTAACTGGAAAATGCTTGGTATCTAGAATGGCGAGAGAAACACGAGAGAAACGACAGCACATGCTGCCGTTTCACTTCCAAAATCTCTCGCCCTTTATAATTAAAAAAATTAAAATATCAATAAAAACAATAAAGAAAACAGAGTTTTATCCGCTCCTAACTTCATTTTTTCGACTCTCTCACTATCTCTGTTGAGCAGCCCTCTCTCTCACTGTCTCTCACTATTTCACGATCTCTCTCACTCACACACTCCTTTTCACAAGCTGAATTTCTTTGGAAGAATTAAAACATCATCCGAATATGAGAATCGTTCAAACACAACGATGATACTGCAAATAGACTTGAATCCGCTATTCATTTTATACTGAAAGATAAGACTTTTAACAAGCACATGGAATGCAAAAACAAAAACCCAACAAATTTAACAATAGATTCAAACTTCCCATTACATTCCAAAACAATTTTGCATACCCATTTCTTAGAAACTGAAACATTAAAACCCAAATCAGATCTAGATACAAATCAATTAATCGATTAAGCTCTCTCTCCTCTGATTCTTCGGGCAAGCTGAATATCTTTGGGCATAATAGTGACCCTCTTAGCATGAATGGCGCAGAGATTGGTATCTTCGAAGAGACCCACAAGATAAGGCTCCGCAGCTTCTTGAAGAGCCACAACGGCGCTGCTTTGGAACCTCAGATCGGTCTTAAAATCCTGAGCGATTTCTCTCACGAGCCTCTGGAACGGAAGCTTCCTTATCAAAAGCTCAGTGCTCTTCTGGTACTTCTTAATCTCTCTTAAAGCCACGGTTCCTAGCCTGAAACAGTAAAGCTTCTTCACTCCTTCCGTTGCCGGAGCTGACTTCCGAGCCGCCATTGTCGCCAGCTGCTTACGTGACACTTTCCCTCCCGTGGACTTACTTGCCGTCTGCTTGGTACGAGCCATTTTCTGGAATTGGAAGAATGTAAAGCATGTTTATTTCTCAGAAAAATTTTAGGTGATTGAGTGGAAAATGCTTGGTATCTAGAATGGCGAGAGAAACACGAGAGAAACGACAGCACATGCTGCCGTTTCACTTCCAAAATCTCTCGCCCTTTATAATTAAAAAAATTAAAATATCAATAAAAACAATAAAGAAAACAGAGTTTTATCCGCTCCTAACTTCATTTTTTCGACTCTCTCACTATCTCTGTTGAGCAGCCCTCTCTCTCACTGTCTCTCACTATTTCACGATCTCTCTCACTCACACACTCCTTTTCACAAGCTGAATTTCTTTGGAAGAATTAAAACATCATCCGAATATGAGAATCGTTCAAACACAACGATGATACTGCAAATAGACTTGAATCCGCTATTCATTTTATACTGAAAGATAAGACTTTTAACAAGCACATGGAATGCAAAAACAAAAACCCAACAAATTTAACAATAGATTCAAACTTCCCATTACATTCCAAAACAATTTTGCATACCCATTTCTTAGAAACTGAAACATTAAAACCCAAATCAGATCTAGATACAAATCAATTAATCGATTAAGCTCTCTCTCCTCTGATTCTTCGGGCAAGCTGAATATCTTTGGGCATAATAGTGACCCTCTTAGCATGAATGGCGCAGAGATTGGTATCTTCGTAGAGACCCACAAGATAAGGCTCCGCAGCTTCTTGAAGAGCCACAACGGCGCTGCTTTGGAACCTCAGATCGGTCTTAAAATCCTGAGCGATTTCTCTCACGAGCCTCTGGAACGGAAGCTTCCTTATCAAAATCTCAGTGCTCTTCTGGTACTTCTTAATCTCTCTTAAAGCCACGGTTCCTAGCCTGAAACAGTAAAGCTTCTTCACTCCTTCCGTTGCCGGAGCTGACTTCCGAGCCGCCATTGTCGCCAGCTGCTTACGTGACACTTTCCCTCCCGTGGACTTACTTGCCGTCTGCTTGGTACGAGCCATTTTCTGGAATTGGAAGAATGTAAAGCATGTTTATTTCTCAGAAAAATTTTAGGTGATTGAGATGTTAGTGAGAGAGAGTTGTAAAGATGGAAAGATGATAAATGATTTTATTTTCTTTATTTTTTTATTAATATTTTAATTTTTAAAATTAAAAAAAGGCGAGAGATTGTGAGAGCGAAACGGCAGCACATGCTGCCGTTTCTCTCGTGCTTCTCTCGTCTTTCTAGATGCCTAGCAGCCCTCTTTTTAACTTGTTGCGCCAAATTGTTTTTGAATTTATAAATAGTGAATGTGGGTCCCGTTGGATGATGTTTGGATGTGAGAAGAACGAGGACTCGCTTCTCGGTTGTGCATCGTTTTAATCATAATGATAAAGCTTAATGGAAAAGGGTGGTTGAAGGGGCGGGCGGCCGATTAATAAATGCAAAACTATTAATTACTAAGTAGTGTTTAGTTTATTGTATGAATAAGATGAAATTAATTAGTAATTAACATTTTTTTTGAGTGATGATATATATATATATATATATAGTAGTTTTCTAATCAGGAATTTCTGACTTTAATAAAATCAGGAATCAACTAAAAGATAAAAAAGTTTAGATTTTAATATACTACATGACAAAATATAGTGTATTAGAGTCTGTATTTATTTTGTCTTTTAGTTAATTCCTGACTTTATTTTGTCTTTTAGTTAATTCCTGACTTTATTAAAGTCAGGGATCCCTGATTGAAAAACTACTGTATATATATTACATGAGACTATGACTCAAGACTACAACTCATATTAATAAAGTCAGTGATCCCTAATTGAAAAACTATTGTATATTTATTACATGAGACTATGACTCAAGACTACAACTCATATTATATGAGACTGTAACTGATATTTACAAACTAATAATTGAAGAATGTCTACTCCACTTATATTTCGTAAAACAGAAAGTTAGCATCCACTCAAATTTGAAAGATGAATTAAGTCTCCATATTACTATATTGGAGACTCGAACTCAAGCTCTCACAATGTGTGAGAGCTTAAGTTCTAACTATTCGGCTTTAAGTGATGATATTCAAACTCCTCAATTTATTATAATGGTCCCACTTTTAAATTATCTCTATTTATTTTAAAAAATACATTTAGTCATAATTTTTTTTCTTATCTGAATGGCGCTAACATCTAGTTAGTCAAGTCTCAATAGCCAAAATGATCTCTCAAAATACTTTGTAAGACATAACATACCTATCCTTCACTCGATCCGTATGAGCACTAAGAACACCATCATTATACGAAGCGTAGGCATAGGCACTAGCGCCGCACCAAGAGGGAGGACAACATTGGGCATTTTATCGTTGAAGGTGCTAGAAGAAATACAGAAGAGCGAGGGAAAAGTAGGCCGACATAACACGAGAAAGTGAGCAAGAGGTAGAGGAGAAGCTGTAGACTGAACGTGGAAGAGTTGTTCTTCTTCCAAAATTCCTCAAAGATCAATGCTTCTTCAGGGCCTCGAGATGTACCAGCTTAGATTTTTCATATAGAATCTGCACGTTATGATAAATTATTTGGTAAAATTAAAAGTTTTTGTAAGTACCAACTTTTGTTATGCTTGTAGCGTGGCCCCATGAATTCTTCTGAAAATTTGTTCTGCTAAATATTACTCCAACACCGTTTCTTTGTTTATTGGAGCAATTTTTTTTCTTGTTGCCAATCTCTTTTCGATTTTGTGCATACTTAGGTTGGAATGAATATGATTTGTAGGTTTTGTTGTTTACTAGATAATAGGTTTAGAAAATATGAGTAATTTTTAAAAATAAATAAAGATAATTTAGAAGTGGACTGTTGAGATAAATTGAGATTTATCACCACTCCATTTTTTATTATTTTCCCAGGCCTGAGCCTACTGATTTGTCTAATTCGTTAAAACCTGAGTTGAATTGGGCCTCGGCCTACGAGAACCTTGGGTGTCAAGGTCTCCAAGCCCAAGGACATAAAGTGGGGTTGACAGATATAAGTTCCGGTCAAAGAAAATTCAGTCACAAGCACACGCGATAGCCCACTAATTAATATCTCCCGAGGAATATGGTAACACTGGAGTACTTGACAAATATGACTAGGGATGGTAATGAGTATTGCCTGCAGTAGATTTGTGATTATCAAATGCAAACTCACATAAAATTTAAATTATTAAATTCACTCGTAATTTACAGTGGATTTTAATTTTTTTTTTAAAAACTCACCCGCTGTCTGGTAGATTTTTTATGGATTTATAAATTTAAAATTACAAATATTTAATATATAAATTTACAATAATAATCTCAAATTTCACATAACATATCAATTTTAAATTTAACTAATGTAAATGAAAAATTAAAATTTTAACATCAATCCAACATAATTTCTCAAATTTAATTATAAAATACACAAATCTATTAAAAAAAACCACAAACTGGTATCTAAAAATAAAATTACATTTGATATTATTGTTTAACACAAGCTCCAAGAGAATATCTATATTTCATTCACCGTCATTAGCACCCATCCAACATGATGGCTACAATAATGATTAAAATTAATATTTTTCAAAAAATAATACTTTTCAAATAGTAATCCAAAGAAAAAAATTATAATAATGAAATAATTCATACATCAAGTTAAAGAAAAATAATCCATACAAAAACACTTTTGTTTATTTGGTACTTTGCATAATTGCATTATTTTCCTTATATATTTTTTAGATTTAAAATTTTTTCAAGTAAAAATATTTTAAAAAAACATTGCGGGTTTAGCGGATATTCATACGGGTATCCACCAGATATTTGGCTAATACCAAACCCACCCGCATCCAAGTACGGATTTTAATTTGTAATACCAAAGCTGCCCGCAACCTGCAAAATTATTTGTAAGGGACGGGTTTGGACAAGTTTGCGGGTTTGCGGACACAATTGTTATTCCTAAGAATAAGGTTAATGTGAAGACCCTCACTATCATAAGTACCACGTGTCCCGATCAAAATAAGACACACGGTGTATCAATTCAGGTACCAAAGTTATCTCAAACTCTGTGCCTACAAATAGTAACTTCATTTAATCATTTTTTGTAGTGTTTATACTGTCTTATACGAGCTAAGAACATTGAATACCCAATAAAATATATACCCTATTGAAAAACTCTCACCAAGCTTTACCTTGTTTAACCAAATTCTTATTCGGCTTAAGAGTGTCCTTGCAAGTACACCCACACGCTCCCCTTGGAATAACAAGCAAAAGAGGGAAGAATGAACCGGGCTCAGTCAAGATAGAAACTCCAGTTCCTCCAAATTGTATAATGGGTTCAAGTGTTCATAATATTTACATTTTTCACTTTCTTTCGCAAATAATATTTTAATGCAACATCTAGAAATTTATGTGACGACGACCTTAAATAGCCGTGTCATGCTGCTATTTGCTCAGTTACTAATTGTAGTTTTAAATTTATGTTGATTCAGCTCACTAGTTTATAATTAATATTATGTAGGTTTACCGGCATCTACGTTACAATATTCAATTTGTAAAATACTATAAGTTGCAGTAATGAAAGATTAAAATATTTTCGTAGTAGCCTTCCAATAAATAAAGGAGCAAGAAAATTATTAAATTATAATTGTTTATAGTTATCTCATACCCTGTTGCCTCATGACAAGTGGTTTGTGTCAAGACTTGAAGTCGAGCTTCTAGATCGATCTTTATTTCCTTTTCCTAGACCCTCTCCATTAACTTTAAGGAAAATCTCTATCAGGCCCTTGCAATTGGCCTTAATGACAATCAGGTTAATGTTCTCAAAATATCATTATCAATTCTAGTTGTTAATTTTCTGTTGCCTTTTATTTTAGGAATTTACAAAATTGTTAAGGAAACATTAATCACAGTAGTTTCCGCAAACAAATAATCTATCATACAATCAATCACCATAATTTTTGCAATCACTAATATCACAATTTCCTGATCAGATAATTTATTTATATTGCTCAAATTTAATATTGTTCATTCAGAGCGTAATTTATATATTTCACTTTCACTGCACCAAAAGTCAATGCCGTATACGCACTTGGCATGGATCGGCTCACCATGAATACATTTTTGTGCCCATGGTCATCGAGTTCGGGAAACAATAATTGAGAGTAAAATTAGTGTTTAGTGATTTTTTATTGTTACTGCTACTACTAATAGTAATAATTATCAATTAATATTTTCCGAATATGAAGAGGATCTGTTGGTCATTTACTGTGTCATCACTCGTGTTGTCATCCTCCAGTCTTCTTTTGCCAGCTTCATACAAAATATATTTATTCTGTACTAATTTGAAAACTTTTAATTGCTAAAACATTCCTATATTGTTAATGTTGTATGCGTGATTTTGAAGTTATTTATGTAGTATTCTAACTTAAATGACGCATCATCATAGTATGCTTACCAAATAAACATGCTTATCATTCTGGATAATTCTAGTTAATTTTCCTTTCATTCGATATCTTATGCCTATTTCGAAGCAACTAATTGATCGACTTTGTCAACTAAATGTTTCTATTTAGTTCTTTCTTTTATGGTACCAGCAACTCATGTGTGTGACAATCGTTATCATCAATGTAGCACTTGAACTATATATATATATATTGTCATTCTCTAATGAGGGCATTCTCACTTTAATGTCAGTAAAATATAAAAAAACACATATTTCAATACATTAAAAATTATGTTATTTGTAGTTGGTGTATTAAAATATATGTTTTTTTTAATCTGTTAATAGTGCCCTTCAGTGGCGAAGCTAGCACCATATTTTAGAGTGGGTTATTAAATTTATTTTTATTTTTTAATAAGTATTAATAAAGATAAATTTATAAATTATAATTAATTATTTTTCTTTTTCAAAAAGCTAATTCGGGCTGCAGCCTGGGTTAGCCAACTCTTAACTTCGCCACTGGCTATATATATATATATATATTTATGTGGACTCTTTTTTTCTAGTGTGGACATATTATTAAACCGTATGGTTTATCATATATGGACTTTTTTTTAAATATGAACATACTATTAAAGCATATGGTTTAACAGAGTTAGTATTCAATTTAATGTAGTTTCATAGATTTAGTGTTCAATTAGCTAAAAAAATTTATGATTTAATAACATGTTTGTGGGAAAAAAAAGTACACACGTATTTGAAAATTATATATATATATATATAAGATAAATATAATATAAAAATTTTAAACTTAAATATAGAAAACTAGAATAATCCTCACATAAAATTCATTAAGGTTGAGTACGTAATTATTAAAAAAAAAAACAATGCTCTAAAATTCTATCGAGTTATTTTTACTAATGCATGATGGATGTCTATATCAAAGCGGCAGCTGCTCCTTCTGACCTTAATTAAAGAAAGAAAATTAATATAAAAAACTAAGAATTTAATAAATTAAATTAAATTCTTATAAAAATCCGGTTTCATTTAATATTAACTTAAGTTGGTTCAATGTAATAAAGACTCTCCTTGGTTAATGACTATGTCACATCATAAGGTCAAACGACTCTAATTTTTTGTTTTTGGTTCTCTTTTTTTTTTTTTTTTTTGGTTCTCTCAAACGACTCTAATTTTGTCTACTAAACAATAACCAATATGCTAAAGGGTGGTGCAATTAATGTAACGTGGGTGCAGCCTCAGTTTTGGCAATTAATCCAAGAGATGCAACCCCCATGTTATTAACCCGTCATTCAATAATATAAAGCTTCATCCTTCATTTAATTTTACATTCCATGTATGACTTTAAATATACCCAATATACAAAATTATTTATTGAAAATCGTATCTATATATGTATAGTTAAAGCACCTAATAATCTGCTTTATCGGTCTATCACAAACCCTTGTCTTTTATAATCATACTTAGCCAAAAGCCATAGCTCTTCTCTCCTCCTTCTACTTCTAGTACTTGTGCTAGTAATCAAATGCGCACAAGCAGAGCAGATCCTCCCAAGAAGCTCCCACAAATCAACGATGGTCACAAGATTACGAGGCGTTTAACGAGAGAGATTTCGATTAGTCATGGTTTATTAATGGAAGATTATTATTACCATGAAGGAGCATCCGTTTCAGTCCCATTCAGATGGGAATCTGAGCCAGGTACACCAAAAATCCGAAATCGAGATTCACCTCTTCCTCCTTTGACACCACCACCTTCATACTCCTACAATTCTTCAAACTCTCCAATTGGAAAAAACCCCAAAAAGTCTAGTCTTTTGGGCACGGTGTTTACTAAGCGCGCTACAAGGAAAACAAATAATGTTAACCCATCATCACCTTCATCGTCGTCGTCGTCATCGGCATCTTCTTCGCGATCATCATCGTATTCCGTGCCATCTTCTCCGATGATTAAGGCATCGAATTTTCGAGCAAGATACGAAATATCAAGCCCTAGGTTATCGTGTGACTCTAGGGCACGGTATGATGAGGAAGAGCATGATGAATATGGACCATCATCCAATGCCTCACCAGCTTTGTGTTCTTCTCGAGGCACAAATGCTCGGCCTAGAGGCTTGTATTCATATTTGATCAAGGTATTAATGCTCAAGAATTCTCAATGAGTGATCAATATAAACTTCGCTTTTGAGTCTAATGAATTTTTGTACTCGTTGCTTATGTAATACATGCATTTTGCTACAATATTTTTAGAACAATATAATGCAGCAGTTAACAACTATCAGATATATGAATGAAATGAAACACATGTTATGTATTGAGCTTTTGTTTGTGCTTTCTTCATAATTATTTTGTGAGGAAAATGATAGTTACATCCGGGGTTTTGGCGAGTTGGCCAGTTATGAGACCCCTTATTTTTTTAAATACATAAGAGTAAGACGTATTAAGGGCCGTTTAGGTTTGTTTTTTGAAAGCTCAAAACTGATTTTCAAAAACTAAAAATTAATTTTAGTATTTAGTAAGTTTTTTTAGAAATTATTTTTGACGAAATCACTTTATTCTACAACAAAATACTTATTCTATAGTAAATTGTTATTTTATAGCAGATTTTAAAAGAAGGTAAAGAGTAAATTTTCAAAATCTGATTTTAAGAGTTAGGTTTATAATTAATATAATTTCATATATATTCTCAAATATATTATAAAAATATAAACTTATCCTCATTAATTAAAGAATAAATCATTAAAGAATTAGTTTAAAGAGATTATTTTATTATTATTATCGATTATAATGAGATAACAAAACTAATAATATAAAATATTTATTTTGGTTATCAATTATATATATATATATATATATATATGTATGTTTATAAATATATAAATAAATTTACTCAACATTATATCTAATTCAATTATTTATATTTTTACATAACTGAACAATAACATCTACCAAATAATGCATATAACTACTTTTATAATTCACATCACTTTTAAAGATAAATTTTACCAAATGTTTAACTGATTTTTTTCGCAGCTGATTATTTACATAGTACAATGAACAACAATTATTTTAAAAGATATACTATTTTCAAACTGGGAATATATTTAAATCTTAGTTAGCATAAAAAAATTATAAATCGTAGAGAAATGTTTATCAATTAATTATTTCGTCAAAAGTCAACTTTTGGACACGGTCATATGGATCTTAGATAATCAATAAATTAGGAACTTCTATATGTGTATTGATTATATTAATAAGAATATCATCAAACTAACCTTTATAAATAGAATGGTCAACTTTTGCTGTGGAATAAAATTATATAAACAACGTTGGATATTTGCTTGAGCATTAATTGGCACTTAATCATGGCCGTCAATTTAGTGAAACAAGGACGTGATCTCACATGCAATGAATTGGGAATTTCGTTCTACAAAATACAAGGTATAGGTGTTTTCTTTTTATCTCTGTGAAATATTAAATTATATAAATCAAATTGCTGTGGAATCTAAAGCTGATGAATAGAGATCGAACCCTAAGTGTTTTTATATTAATTTTAATTACCTTATTAATTGAACTAGTTAATTATATATTGTACATAATGATTAATGGATCTGTAAAATTTTTCAAATTCTAACATACTGTAAGATGATATAAACAAATAACAGTATGCTTAAAAAATTGGGGTACAAAGTTTATATATCCAGAGATGCATTTGAACTAGTTAATTATATATTGTACATAATGATTAATGGATCTGTAAAAATTTTCAAATTCTAACATACTGTAAGATGATATAAACAAATAACAGTATGCTTAAAAAATTTGGGGTACAAAGTTTATATATCCAGAGATGCGACATTTAACATGTCATTCATTTAATAATGTGAAATTATCTCTTTAGTGATAGTATTAAAAACTAAACATTACTACCAAATGCACAACAATTGTTGATTGGTTACGTCTCATTTGGGATACAATTATTATATCTTAATTTTTTTGTAATTAACTTATGTATCCATTAAAATTCGAACCTAAGACTTTCACCTTAAAAAGGTCACTCCTCATCACTGAAATTAGAACTCAGCCTCACATGATAACTTTTATTATGTCCCATTTTATAAGCATTGTTTTAATTGTTTGTTTACTAAAGGAAAACTAGAATGAGTTATAATTGACTATTGTCATCATTATTATTTTGTATTTTAATTATTGTGATTATTATTATTAAAAAATTAACAACAATAATAATATTTTTATCATTAACATACCACCACTACTAACAACAACAATAATAATAATAATAAATTTTAATGTTTTATTTTGTCTTGAAATTGAAATGGATTGCAAGTTATTAAAATGATCTTAGTTGATTAGTGTCCTTATTTATTATACTAATTATGACTAGGATTATTATTATTCATATAATTATTGTTAATAAAAATAATAATAAAGTTAACAAATTTTAATAATAATAATATAATAATAATAATGACGACGACAACGATATAATTATAATGATAATAATAATTATTATAAATATAATTATAATAGTATTATTATTATTATATTACTAATAATAAACAAGGAAGGATCTATTTGTAAATATTACATAACTTCTAAAGGGACCAAGATGAAAAAGTGACAAGACTTAATTGAGGGCAATTTGGGAGTTATGAAAATTCAATGAGGGTAAAATGAAGAGTTCAAGGAATAAGAATTTGTTTCCCTCCCTCCATAGAAATTAAGTTTACATTTTTTTATTGCATGAATATGTGGGCCCAATATGTCTCATTTTCATTAATTTTTTATTATACTTTAATAAGTAAACATCATCAATCATTTCCATTGCGGATCCTGATTTTTGATCCCGTAAGTAAACACATCCCAGCAATAGTAAACCTCAAGGCTGACAATTAAAATAACTTAAACGCTAATCTCAAATTTAATAAAAATGGTTTTTATAATGCTTTTGGCCTTGAGGTTTTCTATTGTTAAGAGTAATGCTTATCTAGTTAAACCATTTTTAAATTAAAATAACTTAATCAATAATTAATACTCCATATATCAATTCAAGTATATATATGCATGAAGGTTCTAAAGCCTTCAAATGTCCGAATTCAAGAAATTAAAGAAGAAATAGATAATAAATTATACCTGCTTGCTTCACAAATTTTGGACTAGATCAGTAGTTCTTGATGATTTTCACTAATTGAATTCGAGCATGTACCTCAAAAAAGTATTTTGATACTCAAATTACTGTTTGTGTTTGGAGAACTTTTGGATTTAAATTTCTCTTGACCATTTCTATAAAAATTAGCCAAAAGATTCGTTCTCGATCTTTTTGGCTCCTATTTACATACTAAAAGATGTGAGATTGGAGAGAAACTTTATTTTAGATCTAAATTCTCACCATTTGTTCCCTTTATTTATTTTGTACCATTAGATTTAATAACTTTTTTTTTTGGTATCTGAGTTTCTTGCAACGTAATTTTGTTAGAATTATCACTATTTTTTTACTTGATTGTTGTTTTCTCCGGTCCTATAATATAAATCAAATAATAGATATTGATTTTCAATCCAGAATTCTCATATCCATATCCGATATCGATTTCTTAATTTGCAATGTATATCAACCGCACTTGCATTAATCTTTAATCGACGACAACTACAAAATATGTGTGTTATTTGAATTGATGATTTTTAATGAACATGTGATTTGCACTTAGCACTTACAATGAGATAAGCAAACCTTTTAATTGACAAAGCTGCAATTTGGCCCATGTACCAACATATCTCTAAGCCTTCATAAGCAGATATTTAATTAAAACCTCCAAAAATAAATAAGTATGTTAATATACTAGAATACTAATTAAATATTGAGAAATCGGTTGTGGCTGTTGCTAATATCCATGGACTTTGTGATGATTATGTGATTGATTCGCAGTAGGGGGCTCTCTTTTGCTAATGCCAATTTGCTTGGCTCAGGTTGATATTGAAACTTTCTTTAATGCAAACTTGGAATAGCAAAATGGATTAAAGTACCATTCTAAATTAACAATTAAAACTTATTGTGGATGCCGAAATCTAGGTGAGCTGATTATAGCAACCAGATTGTCTTGTCAACGCTTTAATTTGTTTTAATGGGAAATCGTCACTTGCTACAATAGTGAAAACTGAATTGCACTAATGTTAGGATCAAGCGCTTACCATTGGGCTAAAAGCTTAAGCTGGCCAGCAGAGGCCACACCCCACTTCTCTACCCACTCAGAGTCCATGGGAGCATCTTGTTTCTTACCATCCCCGGTCTCGAACCCAAGACCTCTTTCTCTCCTGAGTGTTAGTCCATCATAGTTGCACCATCACGACTAACAAGCTTAAGCTGATAGCCAAGGTGCAACTTTATTTCCTTATACAATGGAAGCGCAGAGCCCCACACTAAGCGGTGGATGGACATGAGGGGCTGCACACATTTGTAATTGTGCCAACGGGCCGGGCAGTTACGCCCTAGGTAACCTTACTGCCACCTCAATGGAATTACACAGAAGGATGTTACACCCACAAGCGCACAGAAGAATTGTTGGGGCCCCATAACCTCAACAACTAACACCTTTTTTGATATGCAACAATGAAAAACTATAAGGGGGTGCCAGATTTTTTCGGCGAAAACCTCAAGTCAGCAATTGAGTTTTTTATTTGGAAATATTATTTTATTAAATTCTTTTTTATTTCCCCGAACTCCCAGAAAAATCTCTTTTTTCAAGATCTTCTTTGGTTCTTTTAGACAACCGCAAGTATCAGTTGTTCTTCAATGCGCGACCATTATCAAATTAAAAGCATCACTTAAATCTACGAGTTAATGTATCTGTTCCCATGTATTTATTAGGCTACAATTATAATGTTCAGTTATACTTAATTGTTACAACGGGACATGCTTAGACGTTATGAACTCTCTTTCCCAAGTGGAGCTCTACAACCCGAGGATTCAACCAAGATCATAGGATCAAGAGTGTTGATTATCGTCTCCTCGCAAGATTCTGGTCGCTTGCACATGTGGCCGGATTAATGCCTTCTTGATCCCCATGTTATCTTTATTCCAATATTTGTGGGGTATGTTTTTATACCCCAAACACTTACCCCAACCAATTCGTATTGCGATTGACAAAATTACCACAAACAATTTCATATATTTCTCATATTTTATTGTTTCTTCCTAATCATGAAATTAAGGATGCCAACATATAATATGGTAAGGATGGGCAAAATCGAATTCGAATTGAGTTTGGGTCAACTCGATTGAGTTTCGAGTTGATTGGATTGGAGAAAAACCCATCCGAATTATCTGATAAAAAATCGGGTTGAGTTGGAATTGAATTGGGTTTGGGTTAAATAGGTTCATACAAAAAAAATGATTCAATTCATACTTTTGATTTAAGCTTACGAGGATTTAATCAAGCTCTAAATTTTCAATAAACTAACTTTTAGATTTTATTATTAATAATACATATTATTAACAATTAACATATCCTATATACCATCAAAAATTCGGGTTAGGAGACTTGGAGGCTTGGAGCTTGGAGAAACCTGGAGATTGAAGCAACATATCCGGGCACGAAGCAGCAGATCCAGTCGGCAGTGATTGCAATTTCCATCGATCCTCGGTGAATGCTACGTTTGTGTCTCTTTGTAACAGTATTTGCGTCAGTGCATTTACTGTGTTTGGTGAGTGCTGTTGCCGACTGCTACTGTGTGTGGTGTATTGTCGCCACTGTGATGTGTTGTGTGTGTGAAGTGTTGTGACTACTATTATGTTGTAGTGTTGTGTGTGTGTTTGTGTTGCGGCTGCTGCAGATGTTTGCAAGTTTGTGTATGTTGTAATGTTCCCCAATTGGAACTAGGTTTTTTTTTTTGTGAAGAGGCCAACTCGGTCAAATTCCCAGTTCAGATCGGATTTAATTTGAACCGATCGGGTTGGTTAAATACCATCCGATTGGGTTGGGCTTATAACCAATCCTATCTTAACTTTATTTTTTTCATATTGAATTGGGTTGGATCAAGTTATTTGTCTATCACTATTCTATGGGTTCCTAACTAATTCAGGTTGGGGATAATTCCAAGCCTCAAATATTTTAAGTTCGACTTAGAAGATTGTATCAAGTGCCGAACTCAAATCCAAATTCGAAATAGGTTTAAATTCACCAAATTAAAATAAAAACTTAGAAAATAAAAGTAAATGGTAATATTAATTTTAGAAAACTACTAAAAACTAAACCCTAATTATACAATTTTGTGTAAAGTCTCAACACACTTGTTGGTCGCCTCTCTTACCATCTCAGTCTAACTTTGTCATCGAGTTTCAGAGAATCACAACTCCGGTTTGCCTAACTCTAATTAGCTGACGACCTTCACATGTGAAATGTGCCCACCGCCATTGCTAAACTTTATTTTAGTTATTAATTCTTTTGACCCACATGAGCTTTCTCTTTTTTTTGAATAAAAAATTATTAATTGAAGTGAAACTTGATTTTTTTTCTCATGGGATATTTCTATTTCTCCTCTAGGTATGAATCCAATTCAAGGGAATTGAATGTTTAATAAAAGGAAGAAAAATGTTACTTCCCATGATTCTTGCCCTAACTCAAACACCAAATTGAAATTCACCATTTTGACTAACATGAAAACTCACCATTTTGATTAACATGAAAACTCACAGTTTTGATTCAATTCACAGCCACAATTGCAATCTCACCATCCATTGAGGACTCTAGCCACAATTGCAATCTCGCCATCGATCGAGGGCTCCAATCACTACTCACAACCACTATCGCCTACAACTCACAGTCATCATGCGAGCGCAGCCACTGCTGCTGCCATCACCGACAGTCACGCGACAGCTGAGATTCGCAAAGCTAACTCAAACAACAAATCACATCCACTCACAAAGCGCCAACCACGGCTCCCCACAACCATCACGTAATAGCCAACAACCACAACGAACAAGATAGTTTTGCACCTAAGGTAATGCTTTTGCACCTGATTTAGGTAGCTACTGATTTATGTTTTAGCTGATTGAGGTTTTGGTTGATTTAGGGAACAATTATTTTAGAGTTACAAAATTGCAACAATTAGAGTAATACCTGCCGATTTCTTGTACTATGTAACAAGAAAAGACTAGTAGACTTGTAATTACGTTTTATTTCGAAATATAAGTTTTTAAGTTATTTTACTTTTTTATGTTAGAAATTATATTTAAATTTTTGCTGCAACAACATAAATATAAACTGAATTTATAGATGTGAATTAATTACATTCAACAACTGAATGTCACGTTTGGATTCAAACAATGACGAAAACAAAATCATACATCAAAACACTAGCTAACTTTGATCATGTGCTTGGTTCATTAGTTGAAAACTCCATCCGATTGCCATCCTCGAAATCTTGTTGTAGTAATTGTTGGAAGTTTACATGATGAACTCCTCCATAATTTATCTAAGGCTAATAGTAAGGGAAAAAAAAAAGCATGCTGTGGGAATGCATGTTGTGGTAGCTGTTGTCAAAACAAAAACCACAAATTATTAAACAAATAACAATAGAACAACACTAACAGTAGGTAGAAGTAAACACTAAATGGATATTCCATAAAAAAAAAATTACCATAGCCATATTACTCTCTTGTGTTGTGATAATAGTAGCGTCTGGGAAGATAAATCGTGTACCTCTAAGTCCTATGAAAGTAAGCAAGACATATTTAAAATTTGTATTAAATTAATTAAAAATTAATGTGATAAATTAATATAAATGACTTTGATGTAATGCAATTACCTTTATAGTTGTACTCAATGAAATATTGTTCGACATTTGTTTTGGCTTTTTAAATTGTTTTTGCTTTCTTTAAGGTGGACAACCTTTTCAACAAGATACTATTGGATCCTGTATGATTTCCATTCAACTTCTCGCCCCACCAACAACAGTTGTATCTTCGCTTTCACAGCGAGCATTTAGAGATACATCCTTTATTACTTTTTTTATCCAAGAAAAAACACTTTTGATGACTTTCTTCCTTTTTTGAAGTTATATCAGCAACATCATAAAAAGCAGCACACTTTTATTTATATCACTGATGTTCAATGCTCAAACTCCTTACATCGTAACTGATGTAAGTATCAACACTACAATGGCGTGTCCGCAAACAATCTTTTTACATTCAAACATTGAACACACACAACTAATTTCACCGTCATCGTTTTCAAAAATAACTTTAAAAGTCTTCTCTTTGTTCTTTCCATCATTTTCAATGACTTCATTTTTTGATCCCCCGCAATTGAAAACCTCACAATACATCTTATCAATTAGCTCCTGTTGAAATTCTTGAAACTTGAAAATAGTGTATACTTCCTCAACTTATTTTTCCATTGTGAAACTAGTACGACATGACATCCGTTGGCTGAAACACCTAGCATCTGCTTGCCATTTTTTTTTATTTCACTTTCCATTGTTTTCTCATATTTCTCCATAAACTGCTTTAAAGATTTTTTTGAGTTAACATATCCATCAAAGAAAGCATTCATACTCTCACTACATTGAGCAATTGAAATGCCAGTCCTAAAAAATAGTTTTAACAAAGCATGAAACCCAACGATATTTTTCTCAAATAAACCATGTAACCCCTGAATATCACCAAGATTATATTTATCTAACACACATGATAGCCATGTGTCACATAACCAAATAAATGTCAGTATTCTCATGAAAAATCAACCTACATCCTAACAAAATAGAATGACCGTGATGATTAACTCAAATAAAAGGAGCAAATGGCATGCCATATTTATTCGTAAAGTATGTGGTGTAAAATGTAACAACATCTCCAAAGTCTTTGTAGGCTGCCCTGCTTCTTGAATTTGCCCAAAATAAATATCATCTTCATCTAAGTCAAGTCTGAAGAAAAATCCATCATTTTCTGCTTACATTTTCTTAAAATATTATGAAATGCAGCAGCATCCCCTTCTTCGATCCTTAATTGCCTTACTTTGTCAACATGATTTCTAGCATCTCTTTCTAAAAATAAGACATTTTTAAAGCCACCGGCCTCAACAACAACAGACTTGAAATTTTGAGCCATTTTAATTCCTGCTTCTTCATTTATTTGAAGCTGTTTTTTTTTTACATAAGGACTAATGGTACGATTGCGTTGATAATGCCTACTCTTGCTCGGACTTACGGCATAGTTGTGTTCAAGGTACACATTTTCAGTTACCCATTTTCCACTAACAAAATCCAAATGTCCTCCAATTTTTGCATTGTATCCAATTTTCTGGTTAGGTTGAAGCTGCAATACATGATTGGATTTTTTTTTTGACTTGCCGTTTTGCCCACAAGTAAATGTCACATATGTCATACTCTCATCATCCCCCTTTTTACAAGATCTTCGCATCACTGGAAACCCCTCTTGTTGGCCACAAACTTTGTAATATTCGAACATTCATCCAGACTATTAAAACACATCCCACCTTAGGCTCAGCAACTCCACCAATTTTTCATTATTTCCTTCAAAATCAGCCTCTTATAAATCTTAAAATTCCTTCACTTCATCAACCTCCGCTTCATCAATCTCGTCCATTATTGCTGCAAATTATAATAATTCATAATATTATTAATTAATTATCTCAAATTCATTTAAATTTAGAAACAAATTCAGAATATTATTAATTAGTTATCCCAAATTTATTAAATTTATAAACAATTATATAGAGACAAATGCTAATTAGACAAATGCTCACGATTCAACTCACAAATCAAATAAAATAGCTTAAGATTTATTAAATTTAGAAACAATTTCAAAATATTATTAATTAATTATCTCAAATTCATTAAATTTAGAAACAGTAATATAGAAACAAATGCTTACAGTTCAAAATGAGATAGGTCAAAATTCAATTCAAGATGAACTAGCTCAAGATTCAAATAAACGTTGAGGAACCGATACGTTACCTTATGCCAAAGCCCACGTACAAATTGAAACTAACTTTGAAGAACTAGTTGGGGTTTTGCAATTTAGGGGTTCTGTACTTGGGGTTTTGTAGCTGAAGTGTTGTGGTTGAAAGGAAATCGAAGGAGAAAGCATATGCTTGTACTCAACACAGTGCGCAAATTAACAAAATTCATCATCAAACAACATTGTGTAGTTGAAACAGATTGAAGGAGAACGCAAAATGCTTGACTCAACATTGGCGCTCAAATTAAAAAAATTTCAAGATCAAAACGACATCGTTTTTATGAGACTTTCTAGATTTGACTCGGGGAAAACATCAATGCTATAAAAAGAATATCCAATTATGAAGGCTAGAAGAACTAATTTATCCATCATCAACTCAACATGCAAGTCTCATTATCCATTCTTTCATAATTGCATAAAGCATCTACATATAAAGTGGCCCCCATTTTCCACAAATAACCTTCTAAAGATCACCAAAACTTAAAAAGTAAAAGTAGATGTCCCATTTTTATGCGACTCTCCTCGCCCTCTCACTAGCTACTATCCTCATGCTTCTTTTAGAATATACGATTGGCTAGAACAATATTAAATCTTAGGAAAATTATTTTTACACTACTTTTTTTGTCATATATATATTTAATCATTACAAAATTTTAATATATATTTTGCACCACCTTTATTTTTAAACTTGTATCAATCAACCACTTTGACAATTAAAATAACTATTTTACCCCTAAATGAATTAAAATACTGTTTTATTTTACAAAATTTTGAAAATTATAATTATAAGAATACCCTTAAATTCAATAAAACAAATAAATCTTAAAATCTAATATGATAATTTTCAAAAGAAAGGAAATTTTTTTAATTATTTTTTAAGAAGTAATAATTTTTAGGGTTTGAGGTTTGTTTGTGGCTTCAATTTTGACTTCACCATTACTTATGTTGTTATCAAAATCTCGGTTGCTTCTTTTAGGAAGTTTACTTACTCACCATGGAGAGTTTATGACTCCTATCTTTTGATCGAAGTTCTATGTAATAATAAACTAAATGGGATAGTTTATAGTCTTGAGTTATCTTTTCGGGTAAAAGCTCATTTACTTCATATATATTGAGGTTAGTACTTCTTTAGTTCATATATTTTTAAAAATATCTCAAAACATTCTTGTCATTAAATTATTGACACTTTTACCATTACTTTTTGTTTCTTTTGGTACAACATTGATTTTTTTTAGACTTCAATAAAAAGAAAAAACTAAATTACTAATTTAATCCCAAAAAATAAAATAGAAACAAAAACAATATATACTAATTTTTCTAGAAGCTCATGTATGTCCAAAAAAATTACTATTGTAAAAAAATTAAATTATCAACTTTTTTGAACATTAACTCTTCAGTAGAGTGTTCCACAAAAATTAATATGTATATATATATATTTATTAATTTATTTTTGGGGTTAAATTAGTAATTTTTTCTTTTTATTAATATCCTAAAAAAAGAAACATTATTATAAGAAAATAATATTGTAAAAGTAAGGCAAAAGAAACAAAAAGTAATAGTAGCGGTGTCAATAATTTAATTGCAATGATGTTTTGATGTATTTTTAAAAATATAGAGACTAAACGGACACTAACCTCAAAATATAAAGATTAAATGAGCTATTACCCTGTCTTTTCCATATAGTTTACGCAGGTCTTCATTGAGAAAAAATAGGTAAGGTCATTTATGAAATTAATGCATGGGTGTTATTAGTAGGGATGGCAAAAATCCCCACGGGGACGGGTACCCTCGGGGATTTTCCCCATTCGGGGAGGGTACGAGAATAATTTTATACCCAATTTTTTATTCGGGGAGGGGACAGAGAAAATTTTTTACCCAATTTTTTATTCGGAGAGGGGACAGGGATGAGGTGGAATCCCCATCCCTTACCCATTTCCCCATTTTAATTTTTAATTTTATTTTTATTTTTAAAATTACTAATAAATAAATAAATTATAAATATCGTTAAAAATAATAAATATCAAAATATTTATATTATTAAACTTTTAAACTTAATTAACTAATTAAAGTCTTAAATTTTTAATCCAAACCACAATGATACAAGAGAGATTTACAACAGTCCTAATCCTAATTCGTATCGGACGGGACAATGAACGCAATAGAAGTGTTGTCCTAGTGAGGAAGATTGACAGTTTGCCATTATTTTGGAAGAGAATTTGAAAAGTTTTTATGATGCCACTGAGTTATTTTCAGGAACAAAGTATCCGACAGCAAATGTATTCCTGCAACATGTGTGTGAGATTAAATTATCTTTACAAGATTGGCTTTTATCACCTTGTGATAGGATTCAACATATGGCTCAATTGATGTTATTAAAATTTGATAAATATTGGCAAGATATGAGTAGAATTTTGGGTGTGGCCTGTATCTTTGATCCAAGGTATAAAAAGAAGTTCATTGAATATTACTTATCTATGGTTTATGGTAGTGTTAAAGAGTTGTATGTTGGGAAAGTGGTCACCCTTTGCCGAGAATTAGTGAAAGAGTATCAATTTAAGTTTTCACCAACTGTTTATTGCTTTGATTATACTGGTAGTAGTTCTTCTACTAGATCTACATGGGATTCTTATAAGAAAGCAACCAAATGGATGACAGGTTTTGATTATTATGTAAACAATGGAGATTGTGCAGTTGTTGCAGATGAATTAGATTCATATTTGGATGAGAAAGTTATACCCCAGATAGAAGATTTTAATATTTTGAGTTGGTGAAAGATAAATGCTAATAGGTATCCTACATTAGCTCGAATTACTAGCGATATTTTGGCAATTCCAATTACAACAGTTGCTTTTGAATCAGCTTTTAGCATCGGTGGTAGAGTTGTGAGCCCACACCGTAACAAACTTCATCCAAGCACATTGGAGACCTTAATGTGCTGTCAAAGTTGGTTACGAGCTTACAATAACAGTATGAGTTTATTTTACATTGTAATTATATTATACAGTTATTAATATTTGCACTTATAAGTTACGTTATTTATATCATTTTCATTGTTTTAGGTTTGAAATCTGAGGCTATCTCTCAATTTGCCACATTTCTCGAGGAAGAACAGGAGGAGCAGGACAAGCATGAGGTAAATAGTTTTATTAAAAATATTAATTAAGTATATACATTTATTTCATTTATTTTATTGCCGATATAAAAATAATTTTTTTTTATTGTAGGATTATGAAGATTGAGTCATTGACAAATATAATTATTTTAATAATTTATATTTTGAATGTGACTTTCAAATGGATCAATATTAATGTAAGATATATTTTGAATTTTATTTTTATCTGAATTTTTTATTTTAATATGATTAATTTAAAATTGAAAATAAAAATGTATTAGACTATTAATTATTCGGGGACCGGAGACCCTCGGGGATCCCCTGTTATTATTCGGGGAGGGGATGATGATGTTCTCAAGCAATTCTAACGGAGACGGAGAGAGGACGGAGACATACACAAAATATCGGAGATGGGTATGGAGAGATTGGTCCCTTCTCCTCCCCTCCCCATTGCCATCCCTAGTTATTAGCAGTAACATTACTTTAATTTTCCTAACATGTATTTCTAGAAAAAAAGATGTTTTATAAGAGTGATTGATGGGTGCTAATAGTCCCAATTCATACTATGTTCATGTTGAGTTTAATCATGGGAATGGGTAAATAACTTGATCCGATTTGACTAACCCATTATGAAAAATTTAGATTTAGATGAGAAGTATATGAAGCCCTCAACTTGATCGGGTAGAAATCTATCCAACCCGATCCAATTCAAAAATTTGATTGGGTTACACGAAATTAACAAAAAATACTTAAAATTTTGATCCCCGATTTAAAAATGATTTAGATCAAATCAGATCAAATTACAAATTTAAATTGAGTTTGCATTACTTTTTTCTAACCGATTAATCCAAAATCGATCTAATTGACCTAGAATTTACCAACCCCTTATTATTCAGGTTAAAGGCTGCCATCTCTAGTCATGGTACGAATGAAAGATGAGATTGCCTTAACGTTTTATAAGCGCGTGGGTGTTGGTGTACATGATATTTTTTGGTGCGTATCGTACACGGTACGTTACCATCAAATGGACACGGAGTGCACTTAGTAATTTTATTGTGAGCGTACAGGAGGTTGCGAGGCGAACTCATCATAATCGGCGGTCAACGATGCATGTAACTGGCTGTCACGCCTTCTGGACTTTTCTTGTGAGGCCCAATAATAATGAGATGACAAATTGACATATTTTCCAATCAACAAGCCTTGTAAGCCGAAATCCGAATAGCCAAAACCAAACATTGAATTTCTCGAGTGATCGCGAAAGTAACCAAAACCAAACATTGAATTTATAGGTGGGCGAATAAAAAATAACTTTTAATGATAACAAGAATTGGTTATAATTTCAAATTATGAGATAATAATATATATATGTAGAATGTGTTTCAAGTTTACTTGTAAATTTTAAAATTTAGATACAGTAAACTAATCCTTTTTTTAAAAAAATTATCTCTAGAAATAATTATGAATAATAACTATTACAAGGCTGTAAATCCCTAATTCTATAGAAAAGCCAAAACAAAACATATGGAATACATACCTTCACGACCAAAATAAGATTAGAGATGGTAAGTCTAATGTATCATGTTGCAAATATACAATTTTGAATAAGAATCATACATGCATTGACATATCATAAATGTTTCTACACAAAAGGAAAATTAGTTTGTTCTGGGAAGAGAAGTGTTTTCAATAAGTTAGCTCCACTTGCTATTAGGTAGAGTAATAATTTAGTTAACTTAAAAACTACAGCTTTAATAAACACTTGCATTCTTTGATTCAAAACTTATAATATCTTCATTATTTTTTGTCAAAATAATTGTTCAAAATTTGATATTTACTGGGGGCAGTTGATGACATGGATATTTAGTAATAATTGTAATAATTGAATTTTTCTTCTTTTTAATTTCTTTTTTTTTTCTCTAATACGGCAGCTAGTAAGTTACATCTATAACTCACAGCAACCCAATGTAGTCACCCAATACAACAAAATGGCAGCATGTGAAATAATTAGAAGATTATGCATGACTATGTTTAGATTTACTATAAGATGTACTATAAGTTACAGATGAGATAACTTAATACTATTGTTCCTTTTTTTTCCTATGTTGTCTCTTCATTCTCTGTGTTTGTGTGTGTGTGTGTGTGTATAACGTATTTCCCATTGATTCTAAGATATCAATTGATCGACGGCTATTTCATGATCTTTAATTGTCTTGCATATAATGTAAAAGTGCTTTTGCCATTGTTTTTATTTTTATCTTTATGTTGCCTGTTTGTTGGTAACGAGAACAAGGAATTTTTTTTTTCCGTTTTTACTAGAGAGGAAGAGGATTTGTTACTAGCTAGAGATAAAAGATACGAAAGGAAAGTGAAGAGACAAGTTAAGAAAGAGAGGAGAAAATGTAGTTAATTATTGTCAGAGGAAAAGAAAAACATTTGGAAAAATTAAATTCATTAATAAATAATTATTATATATCCATGCGTCATTACTTCGTTTAATCCTAATAATGGATAAATCTCTAATCTGATGGTTAAATAATTGTGTCAAAATTTGTATAAATTAAGTTGCCATGGATCATTTCCTTTACTAAACACTACCACATTTTGTTTCATAAATTATACCTTTTAAACCACAATACTAGAAAAAGAAATGGAGCCTATAAAAGTTATTTCGATGACACTAACTGATACACCTAGGGAGGGAATTGAAGTTCTTTCGAAATAATAATATCTTTCAGTTCCTGTAAAATATCATTTTAAACGTGGTAATATGCTTACTAAGCCCCTAACAGTTTATTATTATTATTTTCTCTTAAACTAGATAAGAGAGTTCGTTTGAGTTAAGTCCTTGAAAGGAAAAATATGCCTTACTATTCTAGTAATTACTATATATAAAAAAATGTCAGGTCGTTAGCACTTTTGATTTATGTTTTTGTTTACTTCAAAACAATATATTTTTTACTATCTTTTTTCTCGTTAAAATATTTAAAAAAAAAAGATAATGTCACTCTTTTGCTCTAAGTTATCATAGACATTTCATAAAACATAACAACATTGCAAAAAATTTATCATGTAAAATTAATTATCTCATATATTTTTCTTGAAAATCAAAGCTTTAATGAATTTATAAAAATTGTTTTTTTTAATCATCACAAATGACTACATTTGTGGTATTCAATTATTTGTTACGATGTGGTGTTCAGTTTTTTACTAATTGAATATTAACAATATATTACTATACATACTTATGCAGACGAAGATTGTAAAAAGTTGAGTACATATCAGTTCAACATTAGATCCAAATCCTTAATAATAATAATAGGTAATGATGAATGATCGGTGCATTTACACATAAATTAGGTCACAAATATAATTGAAATAGATAGGGGGTTGGGGTTGGGGTTGGGGTTGGGGTTCTTCAATTTCTTTTTCAATCTAATAGTAGTAGCCTAGTAGGTACTGCCTAACAAGCTTGGTTGATTATATATTTCCATAAAATCCAAGAATTAAGATACGCAGTATCTATCTATGGTTCCATATAACTAGAATAAAAAATATTTGCTGACAATTGGAGCACCACCATGATTCGGCTACGATTTGGATTCTATTGGCAGTAAGAAAGGTACGTAGGTAGAATGGACGTAACGCGTCATCAATTCGTCTGTTTCATGGAGGATTTCTAAAGATGATTTTCCCAATTTGTTAACATTTTATCGTTTTGCGTAGAAAATTGGTGTTGACATTTTCCGCCTTGATTTGCTTTGCTTGTATAGTTGTATTTGTCTGCGTTTTAAAAATTTCTTGAGATATAGGATGATTATTATTATTATTATTATTATTAATTTTGAAAGATATATATGATTAGTTTGGTAATGTTGTAATTTTAAAATAATTGCTATTAATACATCGTATAAAAATAATCAATTGTAAAGAGAATTAATATAAATGATTGAATTAGATATAAAGTTGAAAATTTTATTTACACACATATAAATATGTATATAAAATATCTTTTTTTATTGTATATATACTATAATTGATAACTAAAATAAATATTCTATATTATTAACTTATTTTTTTATTTTATTATCTGAATATAATTGGTAATAATAATAATAATCTCTTTAAAGTTAATGATTTTATTTCTTAATTAATAAGGATAATTTTAATTTTATAATGTTTATGACTATATATATGAAATTAGGTATAAAATGATTCTGAAAATCAAAATTTGAAAAGATACTCCTTCCTTAAAAAATTACTAAACACTAAAATTAAATTTAAATTTTTTAAAATCACTTTTGAGTCTTTCAAAAGTAATCCCAAATGGATCCATAGTCACAAATTGATTTGCAAGCCTTAAACAAAAAATCTAATTGAGTTTATTCGGTATATAACTTCTTAATATGTGCTTTAATATATGTTAATTGGTAATTCTTAGGAGTTTGATTAAATTATTTTCAAGTAGTTTTATTTGATTAAAGATGTGTCTTAGAATTATGAAAGAGAGAGAGAGTTAAAAAATAAATAAACAAATGATTAATATTATGGAGAGAAACAATTCAAATACAATGAATCAGAAGAAAAGAGGAAAACCACTTTCATAAGCACACAGCAGATTATTATCATAATCCTTATTAAGCAATCACAGTCATGCTATCAAAAGTCAAATACTCAATAGCCCCATAGGGATTCATTCACACGTGAGCAAGCAAAAGCTGGCATTCTCTCTTCCTCAAGAATAATTCATAAATGCAAAACGTTTAATGTAATTATAAAATCAAGAATCCCTCTTCAATTTCAACTTTTTTTTCCTTTCTCATAATTAATTTCTTTATTAAATTTCTTTTTGTTTGTTTTCTTCAAAAAAACCTTTGACCTACTTTTTTACCTTGCCTTATAAGCACTGCTTTCTTCATTTTCATTCTTCTTCTTTTCTCTCCCTTTCAATATATCTTTTATCTCTTCACCTCCTTATTGTTCTAGACAAACAAACCATTAGCATCCCTGAATGTCCAGAGACAGGTAGCAATCTATTATTATTGAAGAAATTTAAAAAAAAAAGAATTATTTTCTTTAAAATTTTAATGATTTTTTTTCCTAACCCTAATGGTTTTTCTTTTCTTTTCTATTTTTTTTTTTGGTTGTTGTGTCTTCAGGGAAAGATTTGATGAGATAGGAAAAAGGATCAAGAGAGAAAGTGATGTGTTAAATTCCCAAATGGGAAGGAGACAAATGTTAAATCCTAATTCATCAGCAGGGACTTTGAACACGGTTACTCCTTGCGCTGCTTGTAAACTCTTGAGAAGAAGATGTGCTGAAGAATGCCCTTTTTCTCCTTATTTCCCTCCCCATGAACCCCAAAAATTTGCTGCTGTTCATAAAGTCTTTGGTGCAAGCAATGTTTCCAAGTTGCTCTCGGTACATACACACGCAAAACCCTAATTTCGTACTAAATGATGAGATTCTCTACTTGATTTCTTTCTGTATTTTTTTTAATAATTTTTGTTTTAAAAAGATCTAGATAGGAATGAAAAATTTTACCCACTTAGCATCAAACCCTGACCCTTATTTTTACTTAAACACGAGTTACGCAAATGGTATTCACGGCCAGCTGAGCTATGTTGGGGGCATTTCATTTGATTTTTATTTGTTTGTTCTTAATTATAATGGTTAATTTTTTGTAGGAAGTGCCAGACAGCCAAAGAGCAGATGCTGCAAATAGTCTTGTTTTTGAAGCAAACTTAAGGCTGAGAGATCCGGTTTATGGTTGCTTAGGAGCAATTTCAAGTTTGCAGCAACAAGTACAATCTTTACAAGCTGAGCTGAATGCAATGAGGACTGAAATAATGAAATACAAATTTAGAGAAGCTGCTACTGCTAGTACTATTATATCATCTAGTAACCCTTTGTTTTCATCTGGGGTTGTATCAATTGCTGGCGCTTCATCGGCGCCGTCTCTTTCGACATCAAAGCCTCCTCCTCATCCTCCACCACCTCCACTGCCACCTCCCCCGCCGTCTATAGTCATTTCTTCATCTTCATCAGCTTCAGTTTCTTCTCTATACACGCCCCCTATGAGGACAACAGGTTGTAGCTCCATTTCTAGTGATAATATTGTCCCATACTTTGATTAATTAATTTTATAGATTCATGATGGATAGAGTAGCTACCAAAAAAAAAAAAAAATTTAATAATAATAGTGTTAGCATTTACTGGGCTCAATTGACTAGTTTTAACCATTTTGAGATAATTGAAATGTCCTGTGGTACATGAGAGTTTTGAAGTTTTTCATTTCTTTTCGAGTTCCTTCTGTCAACTATTAATATTTCATGTGCTCATATTATGCTTTAGCTAGGGTTATTCTGCTTCATATATAAATACCTTTCTTTTTTTTTTCTTTTTTTTTTCAGATTATGTAAAAGCATTATTAGCAGTAATGCTGAAATGACAAACTAGATGGTCTTCACACGTGTGAACTTTTCTGTAAGATGGGCTGTTGTTACACGTGTGTGGGAACTATACATGGTTTGACTGATGAGCTTTTAGAGACTATTTTTATGTTTTATTAAATTTTTATGATTATCTGTGTCATTGATGGAACTGAAAACTTGTTTAAAGGAGAGAACATGGGGGAGACAAAAGGTATGGTTGTTGTGATTCTCCCAACGTTAAGTTTATTTGACATGAATTAATTGAGATAGTCATAGTCATAAATTGCTGCCGTTAATTTTTTTTTCTTCCTCAAATTATTATAGATCAAATTGAAACGTTTTCTCTTTCTCTCTCGCTTCATCCGTTATATAGCACAATTCATCATGTATATATACTGTACGGACTCAGACAAAACCCCATTCTTATGTAGGGTCAGAACAATTGCTACTTCGTTTGGACAAAATTTAATTTATCATCATTGCTACTTGGTAAAATTGCTTGAATTTTATACTAACAAGCCAAATAGCAACCCAGTTAAAACGGACGGTTGTGATCATCTGAATGTTCGAGTGTCTAAAATTTTTTTTGGACTAAACCCTATGATTGTTCGTTTTAATGTTTAATTAATTGCCCATGCAAAATTCAGGCAATTTTGCCCCGACGAAAAAAAAAATCATTTTTAATAAATTATACCCTTATGCTATACATCTATTTTTCCTTTTGTTAATCTTTCTTCATTTTTTTTTAAATTTCCTTATGATAGCTTTGTTAAAAATGTTTTTGTCTCTGATTTTAAGTTTTTTTTCCTTTTCCCCGAACAGGAACAGAACCTATAATTTGATGCACATATATGTTATCAATTTTATTCTCAAATAATTGGAAGCTAGCGATTTTTATTTTTTTTTTAATTTTTGAAAGAGCTAGCATGAATTGAAACAGACAGTACTATATAACTTATTGCTGAACTGGGAGGGTTAGTGTAAAAATAAAAGCAACAAATTCAGCTTTCTATTTGTCTTTTTGTTTCATTGTTCTGGTTAATGTAAGATTTAGATTTTGAAAATTAATATAAATTAAGGGCGGCATTCTGTATCATTTACATATATAGCTTTTTTGCACACGTCAATGGTCAATGATAATGGCAACAGTGATCACATTATGAAGATTTCTTGGATTTCTTGTTGACGTGTGGATCTCAACCTGAGTAGGAGAAGGAAGGAGGAAAAGGAAAGTACAAGACTCTGAATAATTTTATTATTTAGAAGAAATAAATCTATCAAGAACTGTGCATAAAAATGGAATTTGGTTTCACGTCATGGTTGCTTGAAATTTTGGCATCTTAGTTTGTCCTTACTCATCAATATTTCTTGAATTAAAAATAAAATAAACTTGTAAATGGTTCTGAATTACTTCTTCCCATATAATAAGTAATATTTTAAAGGAGGTGAAGTCTAGTTGGACAACTTCATCAAGATAGATGTTAAAAAAAAATTTTAGGTTACATTACCTTCAAAAGTGACTGAATTTATAAAATATTATACCAATTGATTGAGCATTTATGTGGCGTGGGCAGACTTGTATTAACATTAATTTGGATGTGTCAACAACACTCAACGAACAAATTCTATTTGCTTAATTATTATGAGCATCTCCAGAAGTAATAACAATTGATTCTCAATGATCTTTTATATACGTCAACTTGTTTAGCTCAACTAATTAAGAAACGAAACTGCCAGAGATTTCACATGGGCTTGGTTCAATTTAAACATAATATATAGATTTTTAACACTTATTAATTAACACTACAAAGTCGTAAAATTCTGTCGCAGAAGTTAAATATATTACTGTTCAAATTGTATAGTCTTTCCCAGATACACACACTAACTATAAATTGTAATGAAAAGTTCTGAGAAAGATTTCATCGATTTTGCAATAAATTTAACGAAGGAAATACCATAGAAAAGGCTCGAAAATTCGGAAGTGCCTTTAATTTTTCTGAAAAAGATCATTCAAAATAATGTTACTAGATGGAACTAGCTAGTAAGTTCAATTTACCATTTTCTTTTCTTATCATGAATTTGCATAAATTATTTTATGCTTATCTTTATATCTATTATGCAAGGAGTGTTATACATAATAGTATGCCACCATTATTTAATATCATATACATTCTTATATCTTAACTACCAGTTACAACGTTTCGAAAAGATCAACACAAAATCATATTAGCACTGAATGCAAGTCCTCTTATCAGATCAAGCATTGTTCAAAAATAAATTACAAATTAAATAAACTTAATTATCACGACGGGCAAATTTGGATTGTAATGTGACGCTTAAAAACAAGTTCAGAAATATGCTTCACTCAGGTTTTATTGAAAAGGCAAATGTTGAGCCACGATCGATGCTTTCAGCTAATTGCCAAGTTTAGGGTAATTGTTGCAGTGGAATATCTGATTATCAATGTATCTAAATATGACTGAACAACTAAATGTTGGTGTTTTATGGCTTCTGATCCTACTTATTATGCATATGGAATCTTGATTTGCTCACTTGCTTTGCGCACCGCAATTGAATTTGGGTGTAAAGCCCACTAATTGAGTTGTTGTTAGGATAAATATTTAAAAAATCAGAAAGCGAAGAATGAATCTAGAAATAAGCTTAATATTCGTCAACGGTATGTGGAGTGAAATGATCCCAACTAGTAAGATAATGGAGTACATGATTGGATTAATTAGGATTTTAGATAGCATACCATCCTCTGTGTGTGAGAGTAAGTTGTACTTATAGTTCCTTAAAAAAAAAAAGTACTTATAAATGCAGTTAGCGTTACTTTCAAAGATAGGTCTTTCATTTTAAAATTGATTATGCCTATATACATGCTCATACTTTTAGAAGAAAAATAACATTCATTGATACTAAACCGATAATACTATATTAAAAAGTATTAGTATTTGTTTACAGAAGGTATTTTTTCCGCTTTTCACAACTAAATATCAGTAGTTACTGATGCTATAAAATCATAAACCTTCACTAATACAATGATACTGATTTATAATTTTAATTTTAATTTTATTTTCTTGAATATAAATGGTGTTATTTGTTCTTAGGGCAATATAAAAATTGAACAATTGAAAAAGATTTGGGCTCTTCATTTTTCCTCTTTTCACGAATCATTTCTCTTTCATTCTATTAGGGTGGGCATTTCGGTTTTCGGTTCGATTTTATCAATTTTCAGTTCCGTTGAAAAATCATTTCAGTTCGGTTTGGTTCAGTTTTATAATTTGGTTTGGTTTCGAATTGATAATTCTAATTGCAATACAGGTTAAATTGTAATACGGTTTAGATTACAAATTCGTGGATTATAATAACTATGGTAAAAATGAACAAATAAAACAATAGATAATGAAATATTCAGCAAACGATGAAGTCTTCATGTTATTAAAACACCAAATTCAAAACTATAAAGTACATAATAAATAAAACAATAATAAAGGAAACAACTTAATCCAAATAAATAAGAATAAACATAAATTATTAAATAAATAAAAATGGAAATTAAGAAGTCGAAGCCGTAACCATTACACACGCCATTGACTCCATCGACCAGCCATCCATGGACAAAGACCACTGATGGGTGGAAGTGGCCTCCATGCCACCAATCAGCAGGCCCAAAATCCACCCAAGCCCCATAAATTCTAAAACCTTAGAATACATACGCAATGGCCCACTCCAACCACTATTTTAGCCATCGTTGGCGGTGTTCCCTTGTTGACGAAACTATCATTGAACCCAGAGCTCTAACACCAGCCACCTCTTTCCTTCCAACCACCTCAAAACCCACAAAACCTACCACCTATCTTATGAAGGGAAAGAGGAGAGGCTGAGAGATAGTTTTAAACTTTTAGCTTTAGGGTTTGTTTTCATTTGTTTTAGTTTTTATTTCGGGTGATTGTTTTTCTCTCTTTTTTTTTTCATTTTGCAATTTTTTTTATTATAACCCATTCGGTTTGGTAATTCAGTTTGGGTTAACTTAAACCGAGTTACCAAACCGAACGGTTTCACACATTCGCACCATTTGATTTTTAAGGTCAACCCAAACCGAATTGAAAACCGAATAAAAGTTTAGGTTCAGTTCGATTTGGGGTTAATTTGAATTGAACGGCCACCCTTACATTCTACCAACACTAAAAGGATAGATCCTAAATCCAAATTTTAAAAAAAAAGTAAAAATGATATATGGAATAAAAACCAAAACGAAAACCAAAGCAAAATGCTCAACCTAACACACTTCAATCCCAAAAACCCCCAAAGCATTTCAAAGCCAAAGTCATTTCCCACTTCAATCCCTCATCCAAACTGAAAACATACATCAAAGGATAAAATCATTGTTGAAGTTGAATTTCAAATACAAAAAAATCAAACAAAAATTGATGCACAACGAAAATTTTTTGAAGAGAAGTTGCTTTCAGCTCTTCACGCTTACCATAAGTCCCTTAACTTCACTATAAGTTGCTTTTCTCTTCTCTTCGATATCCTTCTTTTTTTTGGGAGGGCTAGGTGAATAGAAAACCCTAGGTTGTAAGTTTCTGCAATTTTAAATGTTCAATTTCACAATCATGTTTTGCCATGCTAAATCTTAGTCTTCCTTTCTTCGCTTCACTCTTCTTTAATTAAGGTTCTACTTCATTTATTGCTGATTTTTTTTTATCTTCTAACTTGTTGGATAAAGATGGTAATGTCGTCTATAAAGATGGGAAAGCCCTAATACATATAAATGAATTTTGTTTTATATCAGATGATTTGACTTTAGAATGTGATATGTTTGAATTTTATAGAGGAAGAAGAAAAGGGAAAGAAAAGATGATATGGCTTTCAATCTGCTTACCCTTGTATTGAAGACACTGTTGAAGATCAACACATCATGAAATTATTGAATAAAACCCACAAACTAATAAATTTGGTATGACAATTAATTCTAACATTTTTAGTCAGTTGCATGGTTCCATGAATAACAGCGTGAATAATGGCTTGCATGGTATTACCATAAACTCGTAGTGTCATTCGTGTGTTCGGAAGGCTGTCTTTGGAATGTCTTCATCATTTACTCAAATTTGATGATTTCGTTATCTCAAATCCAATTTGAAGAAAATTTTGGTGCCATCCAACAATTCATCAGTTACAGGTATTAGGAACTTATCTTTAACTGTAATATTGTTTAAGATGCGATAGTCCACACAAAATCGTTAGCCTCCATTTGTGTTCCTCACCAACAGGACGAGTGATGAGATTGAGATCTTTCTAGCCCTTATCAAACTCAATTGTAAAAGCTCCTGCACCATCTTTTCTATCTTAATCTTTTAGTAATATGGGTAATGATATGGTCGTACACTCACTAGTTCTCAACTTGGTTGTAATGGAATATGATGATCATGGGAGCATTTTGGAGAAAAGCTGGTGGGTGGTCAAAAAGATGAGAAAAACAGCTAAGAGATGACTCATTTCTAGCGAATGCACCTTTCGCTGGTTAATGATTGACATAATTATTTGAAAAAAAGAAACTTGTGCCATGTATTCTATTGAGCTCCTTGTCAATTAAAGTTGCAATGCTAGTTTGGCCAATCCGTGCTGACTTTGAAAGTTATGGTTAGCTTTTTATAATCAGTTTCGATAGGTCTAAGAGTTTCAAGCCACAATACTCCTAAGACCAAATGCCATGCAGCGATCGGAAGGACGTAGTGATTAGATGTCCTTGAATGATGAGAGTAAGCACTTGACACTACCCAACATACTCTATTTTTTCTCGGTTTGCAATCATAACTTGAAACTTATTATCTCTGACCACTAGTAACCCCTAACTTTGACACTATAGATTGATCAATGAAGTTGTGAGTGCTACCGCCATCTATCAATATTGTTACTTCCTTATTTTTTAGCTTGCCTAGGAGGCGTATGGTTTATGGATGTTTTGTTCTTGCCATTGCGTGAAAAGAAATCTCTGGTATGATTTCCTGAATGTCTTTTTCTATTTGGATGTTATTGAAGTCTTCACTTCTTGAATGAGGCAAGTTTTCGACCATAAATAATTATGGTCGCTCACAGTAGTGGCATGAAGTGAACTTCTCATCATAATAGTAACATAACCCCTTTTCGTGTCTTTCACTTGCCTCTTGATTGATGATAAGCAGAATGTTGTTGATGGTATCATGAGATTTTCATTCAAGTGCTGATTTGGAAGGGGTCCTAACACACTAGCTGTTGGGTTGAGTACTAGTCTTTGTGTGACTATTGTGGATTAGGAGCGGATTGGTTGGGTCAATTTCTATAGTAATTGGTTTCACTCCTCAATTAGTCTAGTCATTCTTATATGACCTTATTTAATTTTCATGTCCAAACATATGTCATTGTTGAGTCTTGTAATAAAGCAACCAATTAAAAAATTTTCAGGCTATTGGTTGGGTCAATTTCTATAGTAATTGGTTTCACTCCTCAATTAGTCTTGTCATTCTTATATGACCTTATTTAATTTTCATGTCCAAACAGATGTCATTGTTGAGTCTTGTAATAAAGCAACCAATTAAAAAATTTTCAGGTAAGCCATCAACTTGATGTGAAAGTCTTTTAAAAGTTTTTCGATATGCTACCACTGACGAGGTTTGTTTAAGGCGAGTCAAAACTTTTGACGGGCCCTCCTAATATGTTGGTCCAAAACAGAGGAGGGATATTACCTTAGTGAATTCTTCCCATATGAATGGTCCACAAAATTTTGTCAACCCCCTATGTCACTGTAAAGCAATGCCTTTTATGTGAAAAGATACTAGCTGAGCTTGTTGGTCTAGGGAATAACTTTGAGATCAAAATATTTCTTTACCTTGTGAACCCAGCTAGTTGGGTCCTCAGTGTTGAACCTTGGGAAGTCCAACTTGAGGTGGTGATGGGGTGTTTATAGTGATTAGGACGTTCATTGGTAGTATTTGAGCAAGAGGTTTCTTTAATTGCAAATGGGTTGGTATCAGGTTGGTTGGAACTTAGGTTACGATAATGAGGACAAGTTTGAAGGTTGGTTAGCACAGCTTGCAAGGCAGCATTAACTTGATCAAAACTTGTTTTGTGCTAAGCTAAAGTTGTGACGACGTCATTGCAGAAGTTTCTATTTGTTTTGTTGCGAGTGTCCATGGTTGGAACCGGGATCTGATACCACTGATACGTTTGAATTTTATAGAGGAAGAAAAAAAAAAGAAAAGATTATTTGGCTTTCAATCTGCTTACTCCTTAATTGAAGACATTGTCGACTATATATAATAGCCTTTACAATACTTGCAGAATAACAAACAATACTAAAAATTAGGAAACCAACTTCCCACTAAGCTAAAGATCAGCAGATCATGGAATTATTGAACAAAACCTATAATTGAACGAAACCTACAAACTCATAAATTTGATATAACAACTAATTCTAAGACGTTCAGTCAGTTGCATGGCCCTATGAATAATAGCATTAATAATAGCTTGCATGGTTGAACGAATAATGGCTTGCATGGCTCCATGAATAATGGCAAGTATCAGAATGCCCAAAATATATTTACAAAGGAAAATGCACGAAAATAACAACATTGAGGTTTGTCTTTCATGCTTGATTTGCTTTAAATTGTTTATCTACTACATATTAAAGGGAGTTGAAATAAACAATACTAAGTCTCAAGTCATACTACAAGAAAAATAAGTTTTAGTAGCATTATGTGTTAACATGAATATGTTAATAATATTGTTTTTTATGATAACAAACGTTAAATGTTTTTTGTTTAAAATATTGGAGCTATTCCTTAATAAACGAGAGACTTATAAACATTCCAATTATATTCATAAAAGATGGATCACTGTTAAATTTTAAATTAGAAAATGATTCTCTGCAAAATCTGGATTAAATTGTGATTCTGGAAATAAACGGTAAACCGTTTATTTAAACGGTTAATCGATGAAAACCAGAGAGCAATATATTGCCTAAGCTCTAACCGATTAAGAAAAATGGAAAACACAAAAAGCTGGGAATGCTACTGGAATTTAACGGCGAATCGTTTATTTAAATGGTTAATCGATAAAATCCAGAATGAAAGATTGTACCTGGAAACAAACAGCAAAAGCTTAACTGAAATGGATAAGGCTAACTTGTTTTGCAGGTAACTGGAAACAAACGGATAACCGATAATTTCCAGAGAGGTCATTTCATGCAAATCCTTAACCGTTTAATGTAAACGGATAACTGGTGTTCATCTTACAGGTCTCTGGGAATTAACGGCGAAAGGGTAACAATAAACGGCAAACTGTTTATTTAAAAATTGGCTCAACGGTGATTTTGACCAGCCTAAATGGTTAACCGTTAATGGTTAACGGCGAACCGTTTTCGAGTAGACAGTCTATAACAACTAGTTTTTCAGCTCCAAGTATAAATAAACTCATTTAAATTCAAACAAGATTGATCACAACATGACCATTGAGCTTATATTTGAGAATACAATCTTTATAGAGCTTTAAAACACATTCTTACTTCATCTATTCACACATTGGACATTGATTTGTAATCTTAAATATTGTGTGAGAGAAAAATAATTTTTAATCTTTTACTTTGAGTGATTGTAAGTGCTGGGATATACTTGTGTTAAGAGATTGGGAATAATCTCTTGTTGTAAAAGGTTCATTGACACATTGGAAGTCAAGTGTAAGCATTTGAAGCCTTGGAGGCTTGCTTAGTGAAATCCTCAAGCCTATAAAGCTTAGAGGCGTGGACGCAGGCGAGGTTGGCCGAACCACGTAAAAATCTCCATGTTTGAATCTCTCTTCCCTTATCTTTTTATATTGCAATTGATTTAATTGTTATTCCATTAAATTCATTTTAGATTTGCTTGATAATTTGTTTTAGAATCAAATAATTTTTTAGAATCCCAATTCACCCCCCTCTTGGGTTGCACACTTTTATTTCATTTGGTATCAGAGCGTGGTTCTCTTGTTAGGACTTAACCGTCTAGAGTAAAAGATCCATGGCAACCCAAAATGACTCAACCTTTAGGGAATGACAGTCCACAACCGGACCACCGGTCTTTGACGGAAATGACTACCCATATTGAAAAACTAGGATGATAATTTATTTACAAGCAGTAGATTATGAAATTTGGGAAGTTGTATGTGATGGTCCGTTTTTGGCCCTAAATAAAAATGAAGTCGGGGAAGATATTCCAAAACCTTCAAGGGAATGAAATGAATTGGAAAAGAGAACGGTTTCTCTAAATTCTAAAGCTATGAATGCTTTATTTTGTGCACTTGATAAGAAAGAATTTCATCGAGTATCTAGTTATGAAAGTGCTAATGAAATTTGGCACAAACTTGAAGTAGTCCATGAAGGCACAAATCCAGTGAAAGAGTAAAAAATTAGCAAGTACACTTGACAATATTAGTTGTTCCAAATGTAACAAAATGAGAGTGTGTACTCTATGTATACGAGATTTACGGAAACAGTAAACACCCTAGGATCCCTAGGAAAGGTCTTCTCAAATAACGAGAAAATTAAGAAAATCATTAGGTCACTTTTAAAAGAATGGAGACCTAAAAGAACCGCTACTGAAGAGGCCAAAGATTTAAATACTTTACCTCTTGATGATATAATTGGTTCTCTCATTTCATATGAAGAAGATTTGGCCGCAGAAAAAAGGCATGAGGAGAATAAGAAAAGCATTGCTCTCAAAGCTTCAAAATATGAGAGTGATGGGGAGAGTGAACTGGATGATGAAGAGCTGGCCATGCTAGCAAGGAGGTTCAGAAAATTCTTCAAGAAAACCGAAGAGCTAAGAAATTTCAGAAACTTCAAGAACCGAAGGGAGAAGAAAGAGGTAATCACATGCTATGAATTCAAGAAGCCTGACCATATAAGATCGGAGTGCCCACTTATCAACAAACTCAAGAAGAAAGCCATGGTTGCAACTTGGGATGATAGCGAGGAAGATTCAAGTAATGAAGAAGGGTTGCAAGAAATATCAAATCTAGCGCTTATGGCAATAGAAAGGGATGATGATCTCAATGAGGTAAGTGATCCCACCTATGATGAATTGTATGATGCTTTTAAAGAATTGAATAATGAGTTGATGAAGATTCGTAAAAGAATGTATGTCTTGAAAAGGAAATGGCAAAGCTTAAAAATGAAAATGAATCTCTAAATGCAAGAATTGCATGCCTAGAAGTAGAGAACAAAACATTGCATGATGAAATTGCATTATAAAATGAGAAACCTATCATCTCACATGAGCATTTAGAATCACACATAAATGATTTGAAAAATGAAAACCAAATGCTTAAGAAAGAGGGCAATGAGTTGAATGAGATTGTTTTGAAATTTACAAATGGGCAAAAGATGTTGGATAATATGCTTAACTCACAAAAATGTGTTTTTGTTAAAGGAGGGCTTGGGTATAAGCCTAACTTGAAGCAAAAGTATTATAAGAATTATTTTGTTAAAGCTACCTCCACAAGTAATCATAAGATTGTATGTCATTTTTGTAATCAATATGGTCATATGAAAAATAGGTGTCCAGTAAAAAGAAATGCATATTATGGTATGAAATGCATTTGGGTTCTAAAAGGAATCACTACTAACTCTCAAGGATCCAAAAAGCTTTGGAGACCTAAAACTTGAGATTTTATTTGTAGGGCTTGAAGAAGAAGAAAAATAAATGGTACTTGGACAATGGTTGTTCAAGGCACACGACCGGAAACTATGCATGGTTCTCAAGCTTCACCAAAATTGAAAATGGTGGAGACGTATCTTTTGGAGACAACTCAAAAGGAAAAATTATTGGAATTGGAAATGTTGGTAAAGTTTCCTCAACTCTAATTGAGAATATATTTTTGGTTGAGAGCTTGAAACACAACTTAATTAGTATTAGTCAATTATGTGACAAAGGTTATAAAGTTATCTTTGATAAATTTAGTTGTGTTATTGAGAATTCATGTCATGGCAAGATCTTATTTGTTGGTAATAGATGTGGTAATATTTATATCATTGGCATAGAATGTGCATCTACTCTTGATAAATGTTTTTCGGCATTGCATGATGATAGTTGGTTATGGCATAGAAGGTTAGGACATGCAAGTATGGATTTGATTTCGAAAATTTTGAAAAATGATTTAGTTAAAGGTCTTCCAAAAATTGGTTTTCAAAAAGATAAGATTTGTGAAACTTGTCAATTTGGAAAACAAATCAAACATTTTTCAAAAATAAAAATCATATTTATACTTCAAAACCACTTCAATTTCTTTACATAGATTTATTTGGTCCTTCTAGATATGCTAGTCTTAGCTAATGAGGATGATACTATTGATGCCTTTAAAGTGCTTTGTAAGAAAATTCAAAATGAAAAAGGGTATGGTATTGCTGTTGGGAAAATATGCTCTTTAAAAGCATATGTGTTTATTTATATGTAATAAACATTTTTTCTGATTAATAAAATTAATAAGGTATTTTATTCAAATATCTTAATTGTATTAATATTTATATTAAAGTCCATTTAATCATATTATATGTATTTATGTGATCACCATGTGGATTCACAGAAGACATAAATACAAGTGATCTTATGATTAAATAAATTTAGTTCGCAGTTGATAAATAAAGTTGGGCACTTTATTTAGGTATAGACTATAATGAATTCATTTAATGATTTATCTTAATCATGTATGAATTTATTGATGTAGTACAACTACATTGAACATGATCACATATGAGATTTAATTAACTTTGTAATAATTGTCAGACTTATTAAATCTCATAGGCATTGATTTTACTGTAATCTTAATCTTGAGTTAATTATGATTTCATGATTGTAATTGTTATTCCATTTGAGTTACCAATGGGCACGACACATCCTTATGGTCAAGATTACCCGGTATCTTGGTGGGAGCAGTTATGAGTATTAGAGTTATGGATTAACAATATAGAATTTGTACAACACATCTCTTGATGGGTTTTCGGCGCTTGATCATAGAATTCTCTTGCCAGAGTGTGCCAACATATTTAGTATGTTGAAAATGATCATTAGAGAAAACCAGTAAGGATCAAGGAATAAGATGTTATTAAATTGATTGGCCAGTTGAGATATCAATTTAATTAATGATGTGGTACAAATGATTGTGCAGTAAAGAAATCAATGTGGCTTGGAACGAATTATTATTCGAGCATACAATTATGGAAGTCAGTTCCAATCTTTTAGTGGAGTAGATTTGGAATTAAAAAATTATGCTAGTTTAATTACATGCCTAATTATTGTAGCCACTATTGTATGTTCCCAAATGATCCTCGGGTTAGCTCATTTAATTGACTGCACCACTACTGGACTAAAAAGTAAGATAACTAGCTATTTAGGTCAAAAGTCTAAATATATCATTTAGTGAGAGGCTCCATTTAATTAGCTTTTGTGTAAGGAGCCTTATGTTATTTTATAAGGTGGGTCCCCTATAGAAAAAATAAATAACGTGAGTTTTATTTTTTTGATTATTTGGAGTCTAGGGTTTTCACTAAAGGAAGATATGAAAGGCTTATTTTCTTTAAAGAAAATTAGAGAAGCCACTTTATACAGATCAGAGAAAAAAAATTTCTCTCTATTGTTGAGAGAAAAATTTTCTCGTGCTAGTTGCTTTGGTAGTGATAAAGGCGCCCACATGTCAAGTGCAGATCGAACCTGAGTTATAACCTGGAAGATCATTAGTGACAGTTCGTGATCTAACAAGCGTGGTGGTGACAGATCGTGATCTAACAGGAGTGGTGGTGGAGGATCGTGATCTAGGAGCCTAAATCACTTTAACGGAAAAAGCCAAATCGGATTTTCAAGGTACGATTTCTGGATTACGTATTGTTATATATTATATGAGAGCGGTCTTTAAAAGGTTTTATAAAAATTTAAAAACCTGATTTTTCCCCAACAATTGCATGCATTAGGAGTGATCATGGAGGAGAGTTTTAAAATCATGCATTTGAGACTTTTTGTAATGATTTTGGTATTTAGCATTAATTTTCATCACCTAGAACTCCACAACAAAATGGAGTTGTTGAGAGAAAGAATAGATCCATTCAAGAAATGGCTAGGATTATGTTGAATGAAAATTCATCGCCTAAGTATTTTTGGGCTTAGGCCGTCAACACCGCTTGTTATGTTTTAAATCATGTGTTGATTAGACCTAAGCTTAACAAAACTCCATATGAGCTTTGGAAACATAGAAAACCCAATATTGGTTATTTCAAAATTTTTGAATGCAAATGTTTTATTTTGAACACAAAAGACAATGTTGGCAAATTTGATCCAAAATCTAATGTTGGTATTTTTCTTGGATATTCAAACTCAAGCAAAACTTATAGAGTTTATAACAAAAAATACACTAGTTGTAGAAGAATCTATGCATGTTACTTTTGATGAATCTAATCCCTCCTCTACGGAGAAAGTTGTTGTTGATACTGATGTAGATGAAGACTTACAAAAAGAATCATAAAAAAGATGTGTCTCATGGGAATCAAGATGAGCAACATGAAGAAATGAATGTGGAGCAAAATGAAGGTATTTCTCAATCACTCCCCAAAGAGTGGAGGTATGTTTCTTCTCACTCTAAGGATGTAATTTTAGGAGATCCCTCACGAGGTGTTACAACTAGATCATCACTTAAAAATACTTGTGAGCATAATGTATTTATTTCTCAAATTGAACCCAAATCCTTTTCGGATGCGGAAAATGATGAATTTTGGATTATGGCAATGCAAGAGGAGTTAAATCAATTTAAAAGAAACAATGTGTGGGAATTAGTTCATAAACCGGAACATCAATCCGTCATAGGTACTAAATGGATATTTAGAAATAAGATGGATGAATCCGGTGTGGTTGTAAGGAATAAAGCTAGATTAGTGGTTCAAGGTTACAACCAAGAAAAAAGAATTGATTTTGATAAAACATTTGCACCCGTAGCTAGACTAGATTCAATTAGAATATTGTTGGCATTTGCATGTCATAAAGATTTTATTTTATTTCAAATGGATGTGAAAAGTGTATTTTTGAATGGTTTTACAATGGAAAAAGTGTATGTAAAACAACCCACTGGTTTTGAAAATGAAAAATTTTCAAATCATATTTATAAGTTATTTAAAGTTTTATATGACTTAAAACAATCACCTAGAGCATGGTATAATAGGCTTAAGAATTTCTTGCTAGAAAATAATTTTTCAATGGGTAAAGCGGATAATACTCTCTTTATCAAACATAAGGACAAAGACATATTTGCTGTTTAAATTTATGTTAATGATATTATTTTTGTTCTACTAATGAATTGTTGTGTAAAGAATTTTCATCTTGCATGAGTAATGAATTTGAAATGAGTATGATGGGAGAGTTGAAGTACTTCCTTGGACTGCAAATAAAACAAAATGAGGAATGAATTTTCATAAATCAAGCCAAGTGTGTAAAAGATATACTCAAAAGATTTTAACAAAATGAGGAATGAATTTTCATAAATCAAGCCAAGTGTGTAAAAGATCTACTCAAAATATTTGGCATTAATGACTTAAAGACCAAAAACACTCCAATGAGCACAACAACCAAACTTGACAAAGTTGAAAAAGGCAAGGAAGTGGATAACAAAATGTATCGAGGTATGATCAGATCTTTACTTTATTTAACTACAAGTAGACCCGATATCATGTTTAGTGTATGTTTGTGCGCAAGATTTTAATCATGTCCCAAGGAATCCCATTTGCTTGTTGTTAAAAGAATTTTCCGTTATTTGAGTGGAACCATAGATATCGGCCTTTGGTATCCTAGGGGAACTCATATAGATTTAACATGCTATTCGGATGCGGACTTTGCCGGTTATAAAGTTGATAGGAAAAGCACTAGTGGAACTTGCTATATTCTAGGTCACTCACTTGTTTCATGGTTTAGCAAGAAACAAAATTTTGTTGCACTTTCAACTACCGAGACTGAATATATAGCTACAGGAAGTTGTGCATAAGCTCTTTGGATGAAACAAACACTTAGAGACTATGGTATTAATCTAGAACAAATTCCTATTAAGTGTGATAATACTAGTGCTATAAATCTTTCAAAGAATCACATTCAACACTCTAGAACCAAGTATATAGAAATAAGACAACATTTCTTGAGAGATAATGTTCAAAAGAGAGATATTGCATTATAATTTATTTCTACATAAAAACAACTCGCCGATATTTTTACCAAACCCTTTGGCGAAGAACAATTTTTCGAAAATTCGGCATGAACTTGGGATGATGAAATTTTTGCATTAACATCTCTATTCATGCTATTGAGTATATTGAATTGATTGACTTATTAATGATTTAATATTTATGAAATGTTTAAGCTTGATATTCAAATAATGTGTTTGCTTTGTTAATTCTTGATTGATTATATGAATTAATTGCTTGAATACATGTTCATGAATCATGCATTAAAACGACTCATAAAACATTTTTAGATCAATTAAATGATTTTGGAATGTATTATTTGCTGGCAAAAAATTAAATCAAATGTGTGAAATTATAGATAAAATAAATGGATAACCGTTTAAAATAAACGGCGAACCGTTTTATTCCAGAAACAATATTATGATGGATGTCTTTTTACCCTTTCACCGTTTGATGCAATCGGTAAACTGTTTAAAAACATAGAGCTTTCTAGCAATTACTCCTTAGCCGTTAAGAGCTTAACCTTTCACCGTTTTCCATTCTTTAGCCTCTGGAAGTTACCCCTTAACCGTTTAAATAAACGGTTAACCGTTTTCATGATTATAAAATTGTTCAAAGGTTTTTCTTCTCCTTCTCCAGTTGCCCTTTCACTGTTTCGGCCATTGTTGCACAGCCGAAGCTTCCTCTGCCCTCAAACCTTCATTTTTCTTATTTTTTACCAAATCAAACCTATAACATAATTTCTTATCACCTTTAGATCACTTTCACCGATTCAAATCTTCAAATCAAGCCCAAAATTGAAAAATCCCAAATCTAAACCCTAAGTGCAGCGGTTCGGGTTTCTTTTTTTTTTAACCTGATTCTTGCCCTTCTTCAACCAAATTGAGCCTCAAAATCACATCCTTTACTCATTCCTAAACAAATAATCGGTTTATCTTCTTCTCATCACATCTCTCCCAAAAATTTCAAACTCCCTTATTTTTCACTATGGCTGCACCCCCTCAGAGAAATCTTAGGAGAAAATTTGTGCCTCTAAGGAATCCTATACCACCACGAGAAGTCTCTGAATTCGCAAGAATTCATTTCCCCATGCCTTACTTGGCCAAGTAGTTCGAGGATCGCTTTAATGGTTGAAAGGTACTTGACTCTTCATATGTTGAAATAGATGATTTCAGTACCTTAAGTTGCATGTGGTAGAAGCATTAAGGATATGCTTCAGCATTGAGAGTCTGCCATTGACTTTGATGACCGAGTTTATACCAATTTAATGCGAGTCTTTTATTCGAACATGGAAATCTCCACAACTCGTCTAGATAGGATAGTTACTCAAGTCGGCAGTGTGTCTATAGGATTTGATGATGAGGACCTAAATGGCTTTCTAGGTATCTCTAGTGAGGGTCATGAAATTTATACCTCTAGGAAAGCCCTTTCTTTTGACGGTTTTAGTCATGTTGATGGAGTCCATATTTGTCGCCGTTAAAACTTGTCTAAGGAGATCTATAATCTACATTTTCAGTCTCAACTTTTACCTCTTCAAGTTTGCATTCTTCACACTATTTTACAGCACATAGTGACTCCCAGAAAGGGTCACTCGGATGAGGTTATGAGGTTGGACGTTGGCCTATTAGATAGCCTTATTACAGGTCGTCCCATTAACCTCAGCTATGTTATTGTGCGACACATGTTGTGTGCTCCCGCGGTTAACCACCATTTGCTTCCATATAATAGTATCATTACTAAGATACTGCGACACTTTAAGGTGCCTCTTCTCGATATCGGTTATATGGAGACTAGACGGATTGGTCTCGAGGCCATGACTAGTATCGGTTTTTCTAGGTTGAATGGAGAGTGGATAAAGACTAAAAACTCCAAAAACTGGGATACCTTGATTGCTCCAGAGGACGATCAGATGCTCAACGATGTCTATCCTCTTAATAAGCTTCCAGATTTTAGATTAGGAGCTCATCCTCATCCTCCGCGTCGCCGTTTTGTCCCCCGGCCTCCAGCTGACTCTGGCTCTGAGGAGCATGCGATGGATGCTGACATTCCCTCATCTTTTGAGCCGCCTCTGGCTCCCGAGCAGCCTCCTGCTCCTGAGCCATCTGCTGTTCTTGAGTAGCCCTATGCTGCTGAGCCACCTCCAGCTCCATTTCAGCCCCCTACTTCAGACGTTGTGCAGTAGTTGATTGCTGATGTTCACCGGATTTCGGAGCGGCAGCAGCTGATTCTCGATCGGTTGGACACTTTTTCCTGTGACCACTAGCAGCTACGTTATGACTTTCAGACCTTCCAGCAGCAGAGCGTTTATCAGCAGCTTGAGCTTATAGCTGGACAGCGCACTCTGCTTCGTTATTTTGGCTATGATCCGGGGAGCACATCTTCTCCACCTCTATAGTTTCTGAGTTCTATTTTCGCACATACACTTCATATTTTGTTTGTTTGTGTGTTGCTATTTATATTTTTATATACACTGCTACCTCTATATAATCTTGATGGATTGTGATGACATGTTTTTGTAATGTTCTTGATGTTAGATGACTTGATATTGGTTGATGAAATTGTTGGTTTATTAGTTGATGGAGTTGTTGGTTTGTTGGATGATGGAGTTGTTGTTAATATATTTTAGAAGTGTTTTTAATCTCATTTTTTATTAGTGGTTTTTGTTGTGCAAATTGTATTGAACTCGCAAGCGCACGAATCTATTGTAGTATAGATCAATGGTGACGAGTGTCGATCCCACGAGGAGGTGGATTTTAATTGTGTGTAGAATTAATTTTGTAAATGGATGATTGGATTTGTGGTGGAAATGATTTGGAATATGCTAAAACTTAAATTAAAATGACGAGAATAAATTCTGAAATTGGAATTGAAATGGCGAGAATAAATTGAAGAGAATTCTATTGAAATGACGTACTTGGGTATCTGGATCCGTATCAACATGCATCATGGGCTAAATATTCCTTATTAATACCAATTAAATCATGAGGGGGGAATCCACACCTCATGAACCACACTCTAATCAATATGGTGCTAAGGGCTTATCGTGCCAAATAATAATAACCTTGTACTAGGGAGCCGGTGAAATCAGGGCGGTATCTAAACAAGCTTATTATTATTTGTCGACGAAAAGTCAAATCATCCACAAAAATTAGAGGGGAAAAGAAAAATAAATTTACCAAATAAAGCTCATGACACATGTTGAGACTTCACCTTCTACCCAAGGTTGAAAGAAAATTAGCTACTCATAATTGAACTAGGGGCAAAATGG